>JACGWO010000009.1:28409172-28665176 GCA_034509735.1 Sesamum alatum | reverse complement strand
ATCCCATGTTCATGTACAGATGATCCTTCAGTCATCTTGGTGCGGAAAAAATGCTTTTGTGGCGGCATATCTAATATGCCTATCGGAAACCGCATACATATCCTGTAAGCGGAGCATTTATCGCGTTGGCATGGTCCAGCCTATCATACTGCTTCTGGATCTCATTGGTCATGGATGCCAGTATGATGCTGCGTACCTTGCGGTCATCCTCATGCCATTTTTCGAACGTCAAACGGTCTTCTAGCGAGGAACCTTCCGGCAAGGTTACAGGAAATGGCTTATCCAGAACATAAGCCTGGTTTTCGTAATCGAGGACAATCCTCAGATTACGCAGCCAATCATTGTAGTTCGTTCCATTAAACTTATTAGTCTCCATAATCATAGATAACGGGTTCTTAGACATCTACATTCAAAATGTAAAGCAGAAATTAGCAAACGAATTGTAATATTAATTCAAGTTTATGACATGGTCTTTAGTCATTAACCCTCCCACTATTTCGACGAAAGCCCACCACTCTCAAGTGGGGTTTTGGGAAACCATTTCCTAGTGGGCTTGGGATCCACAAACGCAATTCTCCATGCCCCGCTTTTACGATTCACATAGAAAAAGCTTTGTGGGAGGTATCCAATACCATTCTCATCCAATAAGATTCCCAAGATATTTTGCCTCACCTCTTTCACATGATTCCGAGGACTCCAAGTGAATCATGTTACTTCGGCGTTAGGCACGACCCATCAACCAAATCATATCTCAACTGTCGCCCCCCACGACTCGTGAGACAGGGAAACAAGAGCATATTCCTTTGTTCGTAACAATAATGCAGCTTTCTTTCATTCCAAAACGTGCCACGACTCGTGAGACCACGCTTTAGAGGAAAGTAGCTTCCCTCATTACATTATTACGGATGGAAGGCTTGGAAATAATCAAACTATTTGATTTAATTCCATTTTGGGCCTAATATTTACTTGGACCATCCAAGTGAGAGTTCATCATTTTATTAAGACCGAGACCTCATCATTGTTAGTATTTTGCATGCTCAAGATTTATACATATAATGTAATAAGATGCATTCCAAACACACCATACATCAAAGCATAAAAAAAACTTAAGCACATGCAAAGTAAACCTAGCACGCCCCTGTTAGGATGATCACAAGCCCATTCCTAAGTGATCCATTGAGCCCGCAGTGGATCTATGGTCAAACTAGGGTAGACCTACACTATTACAATATTTACATCCCATTATCATTCTAATGGGGCCTTGTAAAAATTTCTCCTTTGTTCTTCTTGACCTTCCATCATGGGCTCCATCCACCGGACCTTCATCTCCTTGGAAGCTTACAATTAATAAATTAAATCTCACAATCTAATCTACTCTCATTACAACTTAAAAGAAACCCCAATCATAAGTCGGGGGGAGTACATTAATAGAGAGGAAGAAAGCTTTATTATTCCAAGGCTAAAAAAACGATAGAGAGAAGAAAAACAAAGAGGCACGCAGGCCTCACCCAACAATAAATTAAACCATACATAGGCTAAAAAGGGCTAGTGATCATCCTTATTGTTTATCAAATAAACAACAACAACAAAGCACATTTACATCAAATATAAATATGCCAACACATAAATACATACCATGTATTTATAACAAGATATCCAATATCTAACCATAAACATAATTAAGTGCAGAAAATAATATATTAATAATGCAATTGAAAAAATGGATATCACCCATACATCCAATGTATAAACCATTTTAGTTTGGAAACCATTTCCAAAATAATCTAAGGCATCAAAAATAATTTTAGAAAAATCCAATTTAACTAAAATTAAAATATGCCAAAATTACTCACATTCAGAAAACAGCAGAAATCAAAAAATTTAAAATTTTCACGAAAAAACGATGCAAAACGATCCAAACGTTCCAGACCGGCCGACGGCCGGCCGCATGCGCGCGCGCGGCCACCGCCTGCGCGCAGCGCACGCTCGCGCGCGCATGCGCTCAGGCTGCCTGCCTGCGCTGCCCGCCAGCACGCACGGCCAGCGGCGCGCGCGCCCGGCCTGCGCGCCTGCTGGCCCAGTGACCGGCCGGCTGGCAGCAGCAAGCAGACGGCTGCTGAACGTTTTTCCAAATTTTTTTTTTTTTTATATCTGCTGTAAAACTGAAATACAAACATGCATTTACAGAAAATCAAATTCTCATAAAATGCATAGATATCCATAATTTCAAAAGCAAAATTAACACATATTTTCATACATATAATCATGCTAGAAAAAACCGTAAAACATGCTTTTCCAAAAGCATTTTAAACACGTTCAACATGCTTAACACATTATAACATGTAAATCCTTAAAGCCACAACACCGAACCGGGCTCTGATACCACTGAAAGAATCGGGTACGGCCCGGGAACGCAACGGAAGCGTAAAAAACGTAAATTTAAGACATAATTTTAAACCAGATTCAAAGGGGTGTTCCCTTTGAAGTTCTCGGGCGTTCGGTGTTTGTCAAAGCATAAACAACAAAATAAAACATGCTGGACATGTGGCTTAAAAGGAGAAGAAGAAAGTTATACAAAAATGTAAAAAGGAAACCAACCTTTGTTCGTTTATGTAGAACGGGTTCGTGCGTTGTTCCTTTCTTTTCTTTCTTCGTTCGTCCACTTGAGAGCTCAACGTAGAACTCCTCTAATGCGTTCCACACCACACTATGGCTAGATAGAAATTAGAAACAAAGAAGAAGAAATAATTCCAAAGAAAGCACTATCGATTAGTGTACCTTGGAATGTTTTTGTTCAAATCTTCTCTAAGAAGTATGAACACTAAAAGAGAGAATTTTCAGAGAGTATTTGGCTAAAAACTCCAGCAAAAAGTGAAGCAAGTTAAATGAATTATGTCTAGCAAAGTAGTTTTGTGTATGTAGAATGTAGTGGTTCAAAAACCACCTACATAAGTAACCTCCAAGGCAACTTCCACATACACACACTTCTAGCACATCCACTTACACATGATAGCAAGAGAAAACCACCCACAAATCAGCAAATTTTCGTGCTCATCATGTTCATATGTGGAAGAGTTGAAACTCCTCCTTAACTAGCTTCAACTTGCATGAAAAAATGGACTTGGACCTGCATGGTTTTTGGACTTGTATTTAATCAAATTAAATAAAGTCCAAACATGTATCCATTGGGCATTAATTAATCTAATTAATTTCAATCCAATTGAATCTCAATTATTTATTTAATCCAATTAAATAAACATAAGTCCAAATTAAGAATAATTGATCCAATCAACTATTCTAGCCAAAACCCAATAAATTAATCCAATTAATTTAAAGGTCCTTAGTCCAAAAAATTAACTAATCCAATTAATTAATTCTTGGACCATCCATCAAATGGATTTCTAAATAAATGATCCAATCATTTATTTTCTCTCTTGAATAAATTTAATTCGATTAAATTTATTCGCTTCTTCTAGAATTAATTCCAAATTAACTCCGCCAAATCCAAAGTGATTTGTGTGTGTGACTCATTAGGTTCACCCTCAGCTAGACTTGGGCTTGTGTCCAACACAATTGATCAATTAAATCCAATTTAATTAATTGTTTTTCCGATTAACCATTAATCAGAAAAACGCCCGTCACCATGGGTGGCCGTCTAGCAATGGTCCATGGCACTAGAGACTAGGTGAATGTTGGCGTGAACATTTAGGCTCCCGAGTTCCATACGAGTACGGTCCTTCCATCTTCCGTCTCCCAGTCTAAGTCTAGGGTATGGAATTGGGCGTCGGTTCCCATCCTGGACTAGACAACTATGCTCAGTAACTCGAGGCACGTTTACTCTATTGATCGACGTAGGAAACCATTCCCTACTCGACCAATCGCTGTGGCCACAGACTTATAAGAGTTTAAACTGTCTCAGAGCGCATAGGAGACTTGACTGTCATATACTGACAGGTGACGGATCCTATCTTGGAATCCACCGTCCTCAATACATATTCCGACTGCACTGTATAAGGCTTATGATGAACGTATCCCAGATACTGACATCTCTCAGATGCTAGATACAGCCATCATATGCATGTGACTGCCATGATTCCTCAAGTCCGAGGACTAATCTCGTACTATCGGAGCCGGGAATGCCAGTCTTACCGACCAAGCCTCCAAGGCTTCCATATATGACGATTCCCGCGAGTCAGTTCAGTCAGTTGACATCCTTGTCAACTAACCCACTAACAATGCATAGACGTCCAACGTCTGTCGCCGATGAAACACGGCACTCATCTAATGAATGCAATCATTAGTGCAAGTCTGTATAGGACTCTTGATGCCCTGTCTCAAGGTCCTCGACTTGGAACGTTTCAGACCTAACCCTTAGAAGTTAGTTTCATAGCTGCCATCCAATGCGCAGCCCAACTACATGGGTTGTTCGTTTGGCCTGTGGGCTTTGTTGTGATGTTAAATGGAATAAACATAAATAGCGAGCACAACAAATGGAACTGCCAAACATGAATACTCACTTTATTCATATAAGAATATTACAATTACAATGACATTGTCAGAAATAGATTACATCAAGACCAATCTAATTGGCTTTCCGGTCACCCTATTCTAACACGCTCGGTATTTCACTGAAGTTACATAACCCACCAGACATGGACTTTAAAGTTGCCAGGTTGAGAAACATGCACTTTCTTAAAGTCATGATCTAGTTACCATATTGGATATGGTTTGGAAAACTTGTATTCTACAAAGTTCTTGAGTATGTGGAATGGTCCTACATATGTCAAGGGACTAGTAGGAAGACAGACTAGACTTGGTGTTTGGTCTGTGCAGGTCTAGTGCAAAAATAATGCAAACATCAAGTTATTTCCCACTGACTATATTCCACTCCTCCTAAGGATGACCAGAATACCTTAGATACCTGATGGGTACAGGATTCTGGGTCCGATCCGTCAATTGGAGCATGATCTAAAGGACATATGGAGAAGCGATGTTTGACATCAAGATTGGATCAATGGATTGGAGCCGCGGGATCTGTCTTGAAATTCAAACTGGGTTTGAGATTTCATGTAATGGGAATATTCGTTTTGAGGAACCCATATGATGTATGACTCGATCAATAACTAGCATTAGGGTCAGTGGGAGTGTGTTTGTGTTCCGTGTGTTAATTGTGTAACGTCTTTTTCATTTGAAATGAAATTAAGATGTTAGGAAACATTAGAAAGACGAGCACTGTTCACACAATTCTCCATGAAAGGAATTGGATTCCCATTTATAGGGCCAAGCTGTCCAAAACTTAGTCACGATTGACTAATGACGAAGCTTAGATGTTTTGCATCCCCTACGTCTTTGCCGTACGCAGCATGTGTATGTTGTTCGATGCACAAGGCCTGATGTTGTTTTATGCATCGTACATAACAACGAATATCGGGTGTGTATCGACGAGGCAATAGACAGTAGTGGAGAGTAGTCTTTTAGACCTAAATAAGAATTAGAGAAGTGTTCTCGATGCACGGTTTATGGAGAGTTGATTCTGGAAGGCTATAGCGATACCAGCTTCTAGAATCATGTGAATAATATTTAATCTCAATACCTATGTATGTTCGGACTTAATGGTGAGTGTCGTAGCTTGGAAAGGTTCCAAGCAGGATACCACGATGTTTCATCATGAAAGTCGAATATATGCCAACTTTGGAAGTTGTTTCTGGAAAGTGGTTTGGATGAAAATAGCACCCATTGGATGGATGTAATGCCTAGCACGGCCGAGCTAGTAGTTGCCTTGGAGGTTGACAATAAGGCTATGGCTAAAGCCTTTTCGGCCCGAGATCTCATCACAAGATCCATGGAAAATTCTTAGACAGCTACCATCTCCAGGTAGTGATGGTAGGAAGAGGTGAGATAATTCTTGGGCTTATTGTAATTGGATTACAATAAAATCCGGTCCATTAAATCTTGGCCCAAAAGAGGTGGTAATTCCACTTTTGGAATTAGAAGAAGTTGGACTTCTTCAAAAGGGCATGGCCAAAAATTACTTCTTTTGGAAGTACTAAAATTGTCCATGAAGGCCTTTGATGACAAGTTGATTTGTCTCTTTTCGAAAGAGACAAATCAATTTCAATCAAGCCTCTTTCACTTGGTAAGATTAAATCATACCTTATGAAATGGTAGGTTTGATTGATGATTAATGGGGATTGATTGAAATGTATCTAGACATCCGTGGATGAACCTAGACACATTCCAATAATCACATTAGTAAAGTACATATATGTGTATATACTATCATCAAAGATAAGAGATTTATTATTCATCTTTTTCTAGAAAAGAGATGAACACTCTCTACACACTCTCTCAAGCCATTTTTGGCTCCTCTTTCTCTCGACTCTCTAAATCCTCTTTGTTGCTTCATTGATCTAGGATCAATTGAAGAATAAAGTAAGATCAAGAAGGAACACTAATTTGATAGTGTAATCCCTTCTTCGATTTCATCCTGTAGATTCATTTTTCTCTAGCAAGAAAAATGAGATCTCTCTCAGTGTGGTGTGGACGATTTTAGAGGGTCTCTATGTTGGGACCTCGAGTGGATGAACATCGGGAGGAATCAACGCGTGTAGCCGATCGAAATACAAAATCGAGAAAAGTATTCCGATTTACATTTATGCTCTCGGTTTCTTCTTTATTCTATAGCCACAAACGCTTGTTTATTTTATATGTTTATATATTTGCGTTTATACACCGGTAGCCCGGGAACGTTCAAGGGAATACCCCTTGAACGTGATTTAAATTCTTTTATTCCGCACATTTTTATCTCCACCGCGCTTTCGCCGTGTTCCGACCCGATCCGCTTTCCTTCAATTATTATAATTAATTATCAAAAATTTTATAATAAGTTTTTTTTGAGACACAGTGTATTATTTGTTGGAATAGGTGACAAGAAAGCCAATTGAATTGGCGGTTTTGTAACTATTCAACAATATTTATTAAATGTAACTTCAAATTGATGAACATGGTTAGTATTCTGAAAGATTATGTGGATCGTCCCGGGAGATGAACGGGAATAGCGGAAGCGCGAAAGATTGCATAATCAAAAAATTGCTAAGCATAATTAAAAGGAATTTAAATCGTGCATAACAAACATAAATGAATCAAGGGGTGTGCCCTTGATTCTCCCGGGCGTTCGGTGTATCTCATGTTCAATAAAACACAACATGGAGGCCATAGAATTAGAACTGAAAAACATAATTAAAGAACCTGCCCGGTTGTAGTTTTGTCTTCATTTCGGCTACATGCATTGTTCCCCGTTTTGCACCAAGATCTCAAAGAAGAGACCCTCTAAATCATCTCACTCGCTACACCGGAAAGCAAACAACCCTTGTGCTAGCAAGAAATTATTTGGGGAGAAGAGAAATCGATACACGCTATGAATTAACGCAATCAATGTCTCTTATGTTCTTAACTTGAATAAATCAAGAAGAACAAAGTAGTATTCTTGGAGAGTGAAATAGGGATGGACGAAAATTTTAAGGGAGAATTGAGAGATGAGAGTTGTAGAGATTAGTAGGTGTGTGTGTGTGTGTGTGTGTGTTTGAGTATTTATAGAAGATGGAATTTCCTATTCCTTCTTAAACTCTTCCAAAGAGACACACTTTGACTAGGATTTTGACCTAGTCAAATCCTAGTCAAACTAGGCTTTGATTAAGTCAAATTAATCATGGCCCTTCATCTCATCATTCCCTTGATTAAATCTTGTCCATCCATTTTGATGGGCTTTATTTAATTCTAAATTAAATAGTCCATGGACTTTATATTAAATCCTCTTTTAATATACCAAGTCCATTAATTAATTCATCCTTTTAATCTAATTAAAAGGGAAGTCCATGCTTTATAAAATTCATAAACCTAATTTATGAACTGAAGCCCAATTATTCCAAATAATTCATCGAGGCTTGAATCTCCAAGAAGTATAATTTAATTCCATTAAATTAAACCTTCTCCTGGAATTAATTCCAAATTAATTCCCTTTCATTTGGTGTAGTGGGTGTGACTCTTTAGGTTCACCTTTCAGCTAGACTTGGACCTACTTTTTGTTATTTCATAACCAAAGTAGTCCGTTACCATGGGTGGCCATCTAGCAACGGTCCATGGCACTAGAGACTAGGTGAATTTATGGTGTGAACATTTAGGCTCCGAGTTATACGCAGGTGCGGTCCTACCGACTCTCGATACGTACGGGTACGGTCCTACTGTCGCCTGTCGCCTGTCGCCCGGCCTTTAGTCTAGGGGTCGGTTCCCATCCTTGACTAGGCAACTATGCATAATGCTCGAGATAGGTTTAACTCGACGTAGGAAATCCTTTCCCACTACATCAAGTGCTATGGCCATAGACTTTGTGAGTCTAAACCATCTCCGAGCGCATAGGAGATCTCGTTGTCATATCCTATGACAGGGGACAGATCCTATGTTGGAATACACCGTTCTTACATACTCCGACTGCACTGGACGAGGCTTATGATGACCATGTAATATAACCGATCAAATTTCACCATATCCAAGATACAACCTTAGTATGTAGGGGACTGCCGTGATCCTCAAGTCCGAGGACGAATCCCGTATTATCGGAACCGGGAATACGAGTCATACCGACCAAGCCCGAGGGGCTTCCATATGACGATTCCCGCGAGTCACCTCAGTCGGCCGCTCCCCAGCATGCCGACCCACTAACACTGCTTAGACGATCCTCGTCACCCGTCGATGAAACACCACAGCAGATGCTTAGTGCAAGTCTCAAATGGATTCTCGATGCCCTGTCTCGAGATTCCTTTGACTTGGAGTATTTAAGACTGATTCGGCGAAACTGATTTCATGAACCTACCTCCAAGCCTAGTTCCAATTTCCCGAAATGTTATTTCAGTCTGTGGGCGTTTGTTGTGACAAGTAGTAAGTACAACAAACTCATGCCTATGAATCCTTACTATATTCGTAATATTACTTGTTCATAGATTGACGAATGGTTCTCAAAACAGCCAATCCCATTGACTTTATGGTCACCTATTCTAAGATGTTCGTGATTGGCACATATGTCTATTGTGCTTACCGGTTACGTTAAATGATGCTTTAACGTCACAATAAATGCCCACAGACCAATTGGACAACCCACGTAGTTGGCAGCACATTGGATGGCAACTATGAAACCAACTGATGAGGGTTGGGTTTAAAACGTTCCAAGTCAAGGACCTCGAGACTGGGCATCGATAGTCCTATGGAGACTTGCACTAAGAGTCGTACTCATTGGATGACTGTCGTGTTTCACTGGTGACAGGCGTGGGACGTCTATACCATCTTAGTGGGTTGGTCGAATGGGGTTGAGCTAACTGAACTGACTCTCGGGGATCATCATATGGAAGCCTTGGAGCCTTGGTCAGTATGATTGGAGTTCCCCAGTTCCAATAGTACGGGAGTAGTCCTCGGACTTGAGGAACCACGACAATCACGTGCACACCATGGTTGTATCTTTGATCTGACGAGAGGTGCTCATGTCGTGGACATGTTCATTATAAGACTTGTCCAGTGCAGTCAAATGTGAAGCGAGGACGGTGAGTTTCAAGAAAAGGATCCATCCCTATCAGTATGTGACAGAGGTATCTCCTATGCACTTAGAAACATGTTCATACTGCTTAAATTTGTGGCCACAGTGGTTGATCGAGTAGGGAATGGTTCCCTGCGTCGATGCATTGAAGCATGCATAGTCTCAAGTATTAAGCATAGCTGTCTAGTCAAGGATGGGAACCAACGCCCAATTTCATACCATAGACTCAGGCCGGGAGACGGTAGACGGAAGGGCCATACCCGTACGAAATCGGTGCCTAAATGTTCATGCCAACATTCACCTAGTCTCTAGTGCAATGGGCGGCTAGACTGCCACCCATGGTAACGGGCTTCTGTTGAACACGGAACCAAGTCTAACTGAGGGTGAAACTAAAAGATCACACAAAAATCACCGAGGATGTGAAAGAATTGACTTGGATTCAATTTTGGAAGATGATAAATAATTTGACTACTTATGGGATAGTCCATTGAATGGACGGGTCGATATTGTATCGGACCCTCGATTAATTGATATATGAGGTTTATCAATTAAGTAGAGATTAAGGTCTTGGATCTTCTAATTGGATTAAAAGATCCATGGGAATTATTTAATTGGACCTTGAATTAAATTAGTTTTATTTCTCAGGGTTTTTGTAATTGGATTACCATAAAATCCGGGGAAAAGAATTTTTTTGGTCCGTTAACTTTGTTCGCTATTAATTTTGGTCCTCTAAGTATTACCATTATCACATTTTTATCATTAACTTACAAAAAGGTGTAAATGTAGTCCAATTTAGTGTTTTTGGACAATTTTCCAGCAATTCTTGCTGGAATTTGCCACATGTCTGTCGGAATTGCCACCTAAGCAAGGAAATTGATGATGTGGTGTTGATGTGGTACACAACTAAATGATTGAAAATTTTTGTTGTTCATGGGATTTGAATCTTTGTCCACTAAAACTAAAATCACCATCTTTACCACTTGAACTAAAACATACTTATGCTTTTTTAGCTCAACAATGCCTTATGATATGTATATCTAGAAGTATTCTATATTAGTCCAAAAGAGATATTAATTCCACTTCTGAAATTAGGAGAAGTCGGACTTCTTCTAAAATGGATGGCCATGATTGATGTAGTTGACTTGTTCCTTTTGAAAAGGAACAAATCAACTCCAATCAAGCCTTATTTACTTGGCATGATTTAATCATATCTTGTAAAGTGGTAAGCTTGATTGCAAATTAATGGGGATTGATTGGAATGTATCTAGACATCCTTGGATGAACCTAGACACCTTCCAATAATCACATTAATAATGTATATATATGAGTATATACAACCATCAACAAGAGGATTAATCATTGTTCATCTTTTTCTAGAAAAAAGAAGAGAACTCTCACATATATATATATATATCTCACACACTACACATTTTCGGCCCCTCTCTTGCTCTCTATCCCTCTCACTTTTTTGCTTTATTAATGTAGGATCAATTGAAGAACGAAACTAGATTAAGAAGGATACACTAATACAATAGTGTAATCATTGCCTTGATCTCATCTTCTTAGGTCCCTTTTTCTCTAGCAAGAAAAACGTGACTTTTCCAGGTGTGGTGTGGAGTATGTTAGAGGATTCATACTTTTAAATCTTGGTAAACGTTTGCCATCATTCAAAAGGGAACAACGCTAGTAGCAGTGCATGGAAGATAACTACAAAGGCAACCCCTGTTTATTTATATATAGTTCTCTTTATGATTGTCTATGTGCCCTATATGATATAATTTGTTTTACGTTATCATATTCTACATCGAATGTCCAGTTGAGCACTCAAGGGATTACCCCCTTGGGACGTTTTATTATGATATGCATTTTAAATACCATTAAATTCCGCATCTCTCGCTTTCGCTCGTGCTCCCGGGCGGATCCGTTTGTCCTTCAAGTGATATCAGAGCTCGATGTAAGGGGCCATAGATCTATGTACTTTACATGTGCAATTTGCTTTTACGGATTTGTTGAGCATGTTTCTTGCGTAAATGTATGAAGTAATACACTTGTTTAAATGTTTGAGTTTTATGGACATCATGCATGTATTTTATGAGTTGAGTTTCAAAATTACATGCCTCATTTTTAGTTTTTTAATATATAGAAACAACAAAAAAAATGATGGATGGCAGCGGCGTGCGCGTCTGTGTGTGGCAGAGCGCTATGCCGTGAAGGCTGGGTCGATCTGTGGCATTTTCGGCGTTTTCTGAAAATTTGAGTTTTTGGAACTTTTCTTCATATTTTCTAAAAATGGATTAATTTTTGCATATTTAATTTTAATTAATTGGATTTTTTGTATAATTAAATTGCTTAATTAATTTGGATTTTAGCATGCATTGGATGCCTAATATCGAGATGTCTTTTAGATGTAAAATTTAAAGTAGTAAATTATTCATATGTTCATGACATGTGATACTGGATCTCACGTAGGTATATTGTATATATGTTATGAGCATAATTATTTGGTATGATTGTGCATTGATGTTGATTGGATCAACATGGGATGATCACTAAAGCCCTAGACCTTGTGTATGGATGTATGTTTTTTACATTACTGTTAGGTGGGGCCTCCGTGCCTCTTATTTTGATACTTCTATCTCCCGGTATTTCACCTCATGATGTTAAAGCTTGTTTCTCCCTTTATTGCATGTATTCCATTTTCAATGTAATGAGAGTAGTTAGGAATTTTGGTGAGGTTTTGCATTTCATGTAATAAAGCAAGCCCATCGAGTTGGAAACCCAAGTTGGATGGACGCCCAAGGTGAAACATCAAGGCGAAACAAGAAGAGCTACAAGGCCCATTAGAATGACAATGGGTTAACTTGTTTTGTAAAAGGGAAGGACCACCTTAGACAGACCATAGACCCACTGTGGGCTCAATCGGCCGCACAGGTTGTGTTAGAATAGGTGACCATGTAAGCCAATTTTGGTAGGAATATGTAACCTATGTCTAGACAATTCTTTGGTATTTGATAAAACATTTATGAATAAAGAAGTGAAAATTCATATGGCAATACTTTGTTTACGTTCACTTATATCTGCATTTATATTTCTGTTCACTACGCAAACAAAGCCCACGGACTGAGTAACGATTTCGGGGACTGGGACTACGCTTGGAGGTAGGTCCATGAAATCAGTCTCACCGAATCAGTCCGGAAATCTCCAAGTCAAGGAATCCCGAAAATGGGTACCGGGATTCCCTTTGAGACTTGCACTAAGCATCTGCTGTCGTGTTTCATCGATGGGTGACGAAGGTCGTCTAAGCAGTGTTAGTGGGTCAGCATGCTAGGAAGCAGCTGACTGAGGTGACTCGCGGGAACCGTCTTACGGAGGACCTTGAGTATGGTCAGCAAGGTATGACGTGTATTCCCGGTTCCAACGGTACAGGCCAAGTCCTTTGACTTGAGGAACTGCTGAGTTTACCTGTGCGTCAAGTCTGTATCTTAGATATGGTGAGAGATTGCCAAAATACTCTTGAGTAGTCACAAGCCATGTCTAGTGCAGCTCGGGTGCACAAAGTGACAGTAGTTTCCAAGAAAGGATCTGTCTCCTGTCAAAAGGTATTGACAGTTGAGTCTCATGTATGCTCTGTGTCTTGTCCCTGAAATCTGTGGCCACAGTGACTGAACAGAAGGGAAAGGTTTCCCTTGCCGCGTTTAGTAAGGACAGACCAACACTTAGGTCCAAAATGGGTACTTGCTTTTTCCGTGCCCTAGACTCTAAGTGATGAGACCGAAGACAGAAGGATAAGTGTACTGTTAGAGCCTAAATGTTCATCCCCGAATATTTCACCTAGTCTCTAGTGCCATGGACCGTTGCTAGATGGCCACCCATGGTAACGGACGGATTCTAGGAATCCGACCAAGTCTAGCTGAATGGTGAACCTAAAGAGTCACACACTATCCACACACACTTAGTATTTAATTTGGAATTAAATATTGGAGTAAAAGAATGATTAAATTAGATTTAATCGGGTCCTATATTTTCTTGGAGAAATTAATTCCTTCTATTTGATAAAGGGAATTAAATTAATAAATAGGATTTATTAAAAGGGTTGATTTAATGGGCTTTGAATAAATAATAATATTTATTTATTATATTATATTTATTCTTTTAGCCTTTTGGAATATTTAATAGGATTTAAATATTCCATTAAATTAAAATCAACGGTTGAGATGGAAAGGGGAGATGGAAGGCTAGGATTCGTTTGACTAGGACTTTGACTAGGTCAAAATCCTAGTCAAATTAGGTTACTTAGAGTTTGAGTTTAAAGAGGATTAAAATCTTCCTCTATATAAACCTCTAGCTTCCAACATTTGTAAGAGGATGATTCTTGAAAACACACACACAACACACACTATCTCCTCTCCTCTCTCGTCCGCCCCTCTCTCTCTCTCTCACCAAGAAAATATTATTTTTCTTGTTCTTTTGTTCTTGGAACAATTGAACTAAGGAAGATCGATCCCGTTAATTCATAACACGTGGTTGATCTATCCTCTCCAAAATAATACTTGTTCGTTGCTAGCACGACGTGCAAGAATACGTGGGTGGATCGTGTGTCACGATTTAGAGGATCTCAAGAACGAGGTCTTGGTGCAAAACGGGGAACAAGGCGAGTAGCAGTTGAAGACGAAAACGACAACGGGTAGGTCTCGTTTTAAGATTTTCGTCCCTCTTTAATTTTCAACTCTATGGCCTCCATGATTTCTTTATTTGTTTTATGATCATGAGATACACCGAACGCCCGGGAACTCAAGGGCACACCCCTTGAGCGTGTTCTTTTCAATTAAAAGCATGCCTTTTATTTTTGTAAATTTATTTTTATCGCGCTTCCGCATTCGCGCAATTCCCGGGACGATCCACCGATTTCTTTCAGTGGTATCAGAGCCCGGTTCGGTGTATAGGCCTAGGGTTTATATGCGTTATAAGCATGAAACGTGATATTGGCATGTTTTATATTAAATCTTGATTGTTCTTGATTTTAAGCATGTCGATTTTATTGCTTTTAATTCGTATGAATTTCTGAATGTTGGTATTTTTTCTGTTTTTCTTGGGAAACGGAGTGGAAAATTGAACGGAAAACGAGAAACGACGCAGCCGGCCAGCCGGGAGGGCTGGCCGCGCGCAGCCGCACGCTGCCGGCAGGGCAGACGCGCACAGGCAAGGGAGGCCTGCGCGCGCCCGCCTAGCCGGTCGCGCGGAGGCAGCGCGCAGCCAGGGCAGCGCCGCCAGGCGCGAGCGCACGCAGACGGAGGAGTCTGCGCACGCGCGCCCGGCAGGCGTGCCCAGTGCGCGTCTGCGCGCGCACTACGCACGGCACGGCCGACAGCCAGCAGGCCAGCGCGCGCGCAAGGCAAGGGAGCCTGCGCGCGCGGCAGCCTGCCGGATTGCCAGGCCGCGCAGCGCGCTGCTGGCCAGGCGCGCGCACGCGCAGGCAAGGGGCCTGCGCGCGCGCAGGGGCGGCAGGCTGAGCCTGCTGCCCTGTGCGCGTGCCGGCGGGCCGCTGCCGCCGGCGGCGGCTACTGCTGCTAGGGTTTCAAACCCCTAGCAGTGTTTTTCCTTTTAATTTTTTAATTATTTTTAGTTTTAATTTTGAATTAATTCTGAAAAATCGTTTTTGGTTCAATTATGCCTATTTTCTAAAAGACATTATTTTAGGAGTAAAATAAATTGGATTTGGAATCCCGGGGTTATTTTACTTAAAATAACGAGGAAAGGTTTTCCTAAAACGAGAAAAATAATATTACCAATATTTGTGTTTTATTTTTCACACGTTGTGCACATATTCATTGATTATTTTGGATATTTATGATTGGAAATCATATGTTGTTGGTATTTTGTAATTATATGATTGGATCATGTGATTATGTGTGTTGGATGGAAATGGATGATCGCGAGCCCCAGACCGGATGTATGGTTTATTTTCTGTTGGGCCTGTGTACCTCTTTTACTGCTTTCTCCTTCTCTCTTTCTAGTTGCCTTGGAATAATAAGGCATTCTACCTCCCTCCTTATGTACTCCCCCGGGTTTTCGCTGGGGTTTCTATTTTTAATATGTAATGAGAGCAGACTAGGAGTGAGGTTTCTATTTTTGTAATTGGTGGAGAAGAAGGAAGGACCACATGGAGAGCCCAGACGGGAGGCCCCCTTGGAGTTTTCCATGAAGTGAAGGAAGAGAAAAAGAGACCAAGGCCCATCAGAATGATGATTGGGTTACTATTAATGTAATAGTATAGGACCAACCCTAGATTGACCATAGATCCACTGCGGACTCAGTGGGTCGCATAGGATTCGGGCTCGTGATCATCCAACAGGGGCGTGCTAGGCTTTAATTTTGCATGTGGTTATGATGATGAATGAATGGGTTATTTATTTATCGTATAACTGCTGTGGATGGTTTATTTACGCATTATGGATGTATGTGTAGATATTTATTTATTTGAGATCTCGGTCATTACTTACTCTCACATTGGTTGGACCAATGTCAAAATATTAGACCCTAGACAAAGTGGACATGAACTCTAGGAGTTTGTCCATTCCTTCCAATCCATGGCATAGTGAGAAAGCTGCTTTAGGTCAATAGCGTGGTCTCACGAGTCGTGGCACGTTATTGTACTTAAAGGAAGCTGCATTATGTCATGAACGAAAAGCGGGCTGCTGCTACCTGTCTCACGAGTCGTGGGGGTACCAGTGGGTCCGTGGCTCGGTCGATTGGGTTGGGTCTAACGCCCAATTAACATGATTCGCTTGGAGTCCTCGGGATCATGTGAAAGGGTGAGGCAATAATCTTGGGAATCTCGTGGAACGAGAATGGTATGGAATACCTCCCACAGGATCTTTTCCATGCGAATCGTAAAAGCGGGGTATGGGAAAATCGCTGTGGATCCCAAGCCCACTTGGAAAGGATTTCCCGAAAACCACGTTTGAGAGTACCGTGTTTCGTATAAATAGTGGGAGGATTAAATGACTAAAGTCCATGCATTTAATTATTTTATCAAACCACCGTCTTTTATTTTCTGCTGATCGCGCGCTGTTTTTTAAAATGTAGATTTTAAAATGTCTAAGAACCCACTTTCTACCATTCTTGAGACAAACAAATTCAATGGAACAAACTACAACGACTGGTTGCGCAATCTCAGGATAGTCCTAGATTACGAGAACCAAGGCTACGTCATAGACGAGCCTCTCCCTAGGACCTTACCGGAAGGATCCACGCCAGAAGAACGTGAGACGTTCGAGACTTGGCATACGGATAACCGGAAGGTCCGTAGCATCATACTTGCTTCGATGACCAATGAGATTCAGAAGCAATATGAAAGGCTAGACGATGTCCCTTCCATTATGGCTCGCCTTAAGGATTGCTATGCAGTCCCGGACCGGCATACTAGGTATGTCGCGACCAAGGCGTTCTTTGGAACTAAAATAACAGAAGGATCCTCTGTACAAGAGCACGGGGTTAAAATGCTTACCCTGGTGGAAAAGCTCGAGGACCTAAAGGCAGGTCTCGATAATGAAACGTACATAGATGTGATCCTTCAGTCACTCCCACCCTCCTTTGACCAATTTATCGTCAACTACAGCATGAACGCACTTGAGAAGGGCATTCATGAGTTGATCAATATGTTGGTGCAATACGAGGCAACGACTAAGAAGTCCACGTCTTCGGTATTGTTTGGAGGTGCTTCGACTTCTAATACGAAAGGCAAGGGTGCCGGACGTTGGAAGAAGAAGAAAGGGAAGGGAAATGCCGTCAAAGCAGCTACGAACACTAAGAGTGTTCCCATTGCCAAAGAGGGGAAAGGCAAAGGAAAGGGAAAGGTTGTCTCCAAGCAACAGTCGAAGGCATATGACATATGTATCAACTGCCGTGAGAAAGGGCATTGGAAGAGAGAGTGCCCCAAACTCTTCTCGAACCAAGGTATATATGTGATTGAGGTTAATATGGTCACTAGTTCTTCCTCTTGGGTATTAGATACCGGCTGTGGAGCTCACATTTGCAATAACTTGCAGGTGTTGAAAAGAAGCAGAAAACTGGGTAGCGGGGACATGATCCTGAAGCTTGGGAATGGCAAGGCCATCTCGGCAGAAGCAGTAGGATCCGCCACTCTAGTGATTAGTGATAGTATTAGCATAGATTTAGAGCAAGTTTATTTTGTACCCAGTATGATTAAAAACATCATTTCCATTCCATTGTTGGACAATAGTGGTTATGAGTTTAGAATCAATAAAAATTGCTTTTATTTGATGAGGTGTGGAATTGCTCATCTACTTGGTA
The DNA here is from genome assembly GCA_034509735.1 of Sesamum alatum. Classification (NCBI taxonomy): domain Eukaryota; kingdom Viridiplantae; phylum Streptophyta; class Magnoliopsida; order Lamiales; family Pedaliaceae; genus Sesamum; species Sesamum alatum. The sequence goes on along the minus strand of JACGWO010000009.1, from coordinate 28,647,280 downwards.
CATTACATAACGAACTCTATATCTTGCAACAAACGAATTTCGTCCTCAATGCACAACACAAACGAAAATTAGATAATAACGGGAACGCACGTCTGTGGCACGCTAGGCTAGGTCACATATCCCAAGATAGGATGAAAAGGTTGGTAGACTCAAAGAACCTAGAGGTTGGGGACTTGAGTGATCTACAAACTTGTGAGTCCTGTCTAAGAGGGAAAATGACCAAGAAGCCCTTTGTAGGACAAAGCTGGCTTGCCACAGGTCTGTTGGACTTGGTCCATACAGACGTATGTGGACCACTAAGGACGCAGGCCCGAGGTGGGTTCTCCTACTTCATAACCTTCACCGATGATCATTCGCGGTATGGTTATGTTTACCTAATGAGGTACAAGTCTGAAGCTCTTGAGAGGTTTAAAGAATTCAGACTTGAAGTGGAGAACCAAACCAACTGCAAAATTAAAATCCTACGGTCGGACCGAGGCGGTGAATACCTTAGTACGGAGTTCCTAGATTATCTAAAAGAACATGGTATAATATCAGAATGGACACCTCCAGGAACACCACAGTTAAATGGTGTCTCTGAAAGGAGGAATCGAACCCTGTTGGACATGGTTCGGTCCATGATGAGTTTTACCAAATTGCCCTTATCGCTTTGGGGCTATGACTAGAGACGGCGGCCAAATTATTGAATTTAGCGCCTACTAGTGCATTAACCTAAACGCCATATGAGATATGGCACGGCAAGCCTGCATCCTACAACTACTTGAAAGTGTGGGGTAGCCCCGCATACATCAGAGGAGGCCGTGGAACCCTCACTTAGAGGATTCAGGATAGATAGCCGAAGGGCTGACCAACCTCGAGAATTCCAACATTCTAGGCATGAAGGACAGCCTCAGGAATAGCCAGCCCCGGTTCCTGAACCACCGGCTCCGATATAGTCAACGCCTACAGTCACCACTGACGTTCCCGTTCTCCGTAGGTCCACTAGAGAGTCCAGACCTCCAGTGAGATATGGCTTTCTAGGTGCGACCGATCTTTTGGATAACGATCCTAAGACGTATGGAGAAGCGATGTCTGACATCGACTCCGGGAAATGGATTGAGGCCATCAAAGCCGAAATGGACTCCATGAGCGAGAACCAAGTTTGGAGTCTCGTAGATCCACCGAAAGGTGTTAAGCCAGTGGGCTGTAAGTGGGTCTACAAGCGCAAACTTGGCGTTGATGGAGAAGTCACAACCTTTAAGGCTAGGCTTGTAGCTAAGGGATACACTCAACGACCCGGGGTCGATTTTGAGGATACCTACTCGCCAGTAGCCATGGCTAAGTCCATTCGGATTCTGCTCGCCATAGCAGCATGGTATGACTATGAGATATGGCAGATGGACGTGAAAACGGCCTTCCTCAACGGTTTCGTTGAAGAAGAGATCTATATGGATCAGCCGCAGGGTTTCACGGTCACTGGAGAAGAATAGAAAGTCTGTCGTCTCCAGAAGTCCATCTATGGCCTCAAACAAGCCTCCCGAAGTTGGAACATTCGCTTTGATGAAGTAATACGGGGTTATGACTTCATCAAAAACGAATCCGACCCTTGTGTATACAAGAAGGTCAGTGGGAGCTCAGTAGTGTTCCTAGTGCTTTATGTGGATGACATTCTGCTCATTATTAATGACGTTAGAATGTTAGAAAACACAAAAGCATGGTTGTCAACCCAGTTTTCCATGAAGGACTTGGGTGAAGCCTCCTACATCCTAGGCATCCAGATTGTCAGGGACAGATCTAAAAGGTTGTTAGGACTCACCCAAAACTCGTATATGGAGAAGGTCCTAAAGAGATATCGAATGGACAACTCCAAACGAGTATTCCTTCCAATGAGGCATGGGATCAAGTTATCCAAGAAACAGTCCCCACAGACTGATGAGGAACTTGAAAGGATGAAAATCATCCCCTATGCTTCTACCGTAGGTAGCATCCAATATGCGGTCCACTGCACTAGACCTGACATTGCATACGCTTTGAGCGTGACAAGCAGATATCAGTCCTGCGCAGGAGAAGCACATTGGAATGCTGTTAAGGGCATCCTTAAGTACCTAAGGAGGACAAAGGAGATGTTCTTAGTCTATGGCAATGGAGAGCTAATTCTGGAAGGCTTTAGCGACGCTAGCTTCCAGTCTGATGACGATGATGCCAAGTCTCAATCGGGGTACGTATTCAAACTCAATGGAGGAGTAGTAGCTTGGAAAAGTTCCAAGCAAGCAACCATTGCTGACTCCACCACAGAGGCTGAATACATAGCAGCTTCAGAAGCTGCTAAGGAAGCGGTTTGGATGAGAAACTACATCCAAGAGTTGGGTGTGGTGCCTAGCATCGCCGAGCCCGTTGTCATCTTCTGTGATAACAACGGAGCAATAGCGCAAGCAAAGGAACCGAGATCTCATCACCGTTCCAAACACATTCTAGTCGATCTCTCAACCTCCTCGGTGATTTGTGTGTGACCCTTTAGGTTCATGTTAGAATAGGTGACCATGTAAGTCAGTTTTGGCAGGAATATGTAACCTATGTCTAGACAATTCTTTGGTATTTGATAAAACATTTATGAATAAAGAAGTGAAAAATTCATATGGCAATACTTTGTTTACGTTCACTTATCTGCATTTACATTTCTGTTCACTACACAAACAAAGCCCACGGACTGAGTAACGATTTCGGGGACTGGGACTACGCTTGGAGGTAGGTCCATGAAATCAGTCTCACCGAATCAGTCCGGAAATCTCCAAGTCAAGGAATCCCGAAAATGGGTACCGGGATTCCCTTTGAGACTTGCACTAAGCATCTGCTGTTGTGTTTCATCGACGGGTAACGAAGGTGACTCGCGGAACCGTCTTACGGAGGTGACTCGCGGGAACCGTCTTACGGAGGACCTTGAGTATGGTCAGCAAGGTATGACGTGTATTCCCGGTTCCAACGGTACAGGCCAAGTCCTTTGACTTGAGGAACTGCTGAGTTTACCTGTGCGTCAGGTCTGTATCTTAGATATGGTGAGAGATTGCCAAAAATACTCTTGAGTAGTCATAAGCCATGTCTAGTGCAGCTCGGGTGCGAAAAGTGACAGTAGTTTCCAAGAAAGGATCTGTCTCCTGTCAAAAGGTATTGACAGTTGAGTCTCATGTCAAAAGGTATTGACAGTTGAGTCTCATGTATGCTCTGTGTCTTGTCCCTGAAATCTGTGGCCACAGTGACTGAAATAGAAGGGAAAGGTTTCCCTTGCGGCGTTTAGTAAGGACAGACCGACACTTAGATCCAAAATGGGTACCTGCTTTTTCCGTGCCCTAGACTCTAAGTGATGAGACCGAAGACAGAAGGACAAGTGTACTGTTAGAGCCTAAATGTTCATCCCCGAATATTTCACCTAGTCTCTAGTGCCATGGACCGTTGCTAGATGGCCACCCATGGTAACGGACGGATTCTAAGAATCCGACCAAGTCTAGCTGAATGGTGAACCTAAAGAGTCACACACTATCCACACACACTTAGTATTTAATTTGGAATTAAATATTGGAGTAAAGGAATGATTAAATTAGATTTAATTGGGTCCTATATTTTCTTGGAGAAATTAATTCCTTCTATTTGATAAAGGAAATTAAATTAATAAATAGGATTTATCAAAAGTGTTGATTTAATGGGCTTAGAATAAATAATAATATTTATTTATTATATTATATTTATTCTTTTAGCCTTTTGGAATATTTAATAGGATTTAAATATTCCATTAAATTAAAATCAACGGTTGAGATGGAAAGGGGAGATGGAAGGCTAGGATTCGTTTGACTAGGACTTTGACTAGGTCAAAATCCTAGTCAAATTAGGTTACTTAGAGTTTGAGTTTAAAGAGGATTAAAATCTTCCTCTATATAAACCTCTAGCTTCCAACATTTGTAAGAGGATGATTCTTGAAAACACACACACAACACACACTATCTCCTCTCCTCTCTCGTCCGCCCCTCTCTCTCTCTCTCACCAAGAAAATATTATTTTTCTTGTTCTTTTGTTCTTGGAACAATTGAACTAAGGAAGATCGATCCCGTTAATTCATAACGCGTGGTTGATCTATCCTCTCCAAAATAATACTTGTTCGTTGCTAGCACGACGTGCAAGAATACGTGGGTGGATCGTGTGTCACGATTTGGAGGATCTCAAGAACGAGGTCTTGGTGCAAAACGGGGAACAACGCGAGTAGCAGTTGAAGACGAAAACGACAACGGGTAGGTCTCGTTTTAAGATTTTCGTCCCTCTTTAATTGTCAACTCTATAGCCTCCATGATTTCTTTATTTGTTTTATGATCATGAGATACACCGAACGCTCGGGAACCTCAAGGGCACACCCCTTGAGCGTGTTCTTTTCAATTAAAAGCATGCCTTTTATTTTTGTAAATTTATTTTTTTCGCGCTTCTGCATTCGCGCAATTCCCGAGACGATCCACCGATTTCTTTCAGGTTGGGCTTGTGATCATCCGATAGGGGTATGTTAGGTTTACATGCATGCGACGTATTTATTTAAATGCTTTATAATATTCGATATTTATGTATGCAAGACATTAAGGTGATGAGGTCTCAGTCAACATCTATTCAAATCGAACTCTCACTTTGTTGGACCAAATTAAAATGTTAGGCCCATAATGTGTTAGAATAGGTGACCATGTAAGCCTATTTTGGGAGGAATATGTAACCTATGTCTAGACAATTTCAGGTGTTTGATAAAACATTTATGAATAAAGAAGTGAAGATTCATATGGCAACACTTTGTTTACGTTCACTTATATCTACTATTACATATCTGTTCACTACGCAAACAAAGCCCACGGACTGAGAATCGATTTCGGAGACTGGACTACGCTTGGAGGTAGGTCCATGAAATCAGTCTTATCGAATCAGTCCGAAAATCTCCAAGTCAAGGAATCTCAAAAATGGGTACCGGGATTCCCTTTGAGACTTGCACTAAGCATCTGCTGTCGTATTTCATCAACGGGTGACGAAGGTCATCTAAGCAGAGTTAGTGGGTCAGCATGCTAGGAAGCAACTGACTGAGGTGACTCGCGGGAACCGTCTTACGGAGGACCTTGAGTATGGTCAGCAAGGTATGACGTGAGTTCCCAGTTCCAACGGTACAGGTCAAGTCCTTTGACTTGAGGAACTGCTGAGTTTACCTGTACATCAGGTCTGTATCTTAGATATGGTGAGAGATTGCCAAAATACTCTTGAGTAGTCATAAGCCATGTCTAGTGCAGCTCGGGTGTACAGAGTGACAGTAGTTTCCAAGAAAGGATCTGTCTCCTGTCAAAAGGCATTGACAGTTGAGTCTCATGTATGCTCTGTGTCTTGTCCCTAAAATCTGTGGCCGCAGTAACTGAACAGAAGGGAAGGTTTCCCTTGCGGCGTTTAGTCAGGACAGACCGACACTTAGGTCCAAAATGGGTACCTGCATTTTCCGTGCCCTAGACTCTAAGTGATGAGACCGAAGACAGAAGGACAAGTGTACTGTTAGAGCCTAAAATGTTCATCCCCGATTATTTCACCTAGTCTCTAGTCCCATGGACCGTTGCTAGATGGCCACCCATAGTAACGGACGAATTCTAAGAATCCGACCAAGTCTAGCTGAAAGGTGAACCTAAAGAGTCACACACTATCCACACACACTTAGTATTTAATTTGGAATTAAATATTGGAGTAAAGGAATGATTAAATTGGATTTAATCGGGTTCTATATTTTTCTTGGAGAAAATAATTCCTTCTATTTGATAAAGGGAATTAAATTAATAAATTGGATTTATTAAGGGAATTAATTTAATGGGCCTAGAATAAATGTTAATATTTATTTATTATATTTATTTGGCCTTTTGGAATATTTAATAGGATTTAAATATTCCATTAAATTAAATTAATGGTTGAGATTTAATGGGAGAGATCAAAGGCTAGGATTGAATTTGACAAGGTCAAATTCTACTTTGACTAGAACTTTGACTAGGTCAAAATCCTAGTCAAATTAAGCTTCTAAAGGGGTGGAGTTTAAAGAGGATTAAACTCTTCCTCTATATAAACCCCTAGCCTTGCACCTTTTGAAGGATGATGAAATTCCAACACACACACAACACACACTCATTTTCGGCTCTCTCTCCCCTCTCTCTCGTCCGCCCTCTCTCTCCACTCTCTCCAAGAAATTCTTTTCTAGTTCTCTTGTTCTTGGAACATTAGAACTTAGATGAATCAATACCGTTAATTCATAACATGTTGATTCATCCACTCCAAAATATACACTTGTTCGTTGCTAGCACGACGTGCAAGATACGTGGGTGGATCGCGTGTCACGATTTGGAGGGTCTCAAGAACGAGATCTCGGTGCAAAACGGGAACAACGCGTGTAGCTGTTGAAGACGAAAACGACAACGGGTAGGTCTCGTTTAATATTTTCGTCCTCTTTAATTTTCTACCCTATGGCCTCCATGATCATTTACATGTTGTTTACTCATGAGATACACCGAACTCCCGGGAATCTCAAGGGTACACCCCTTGAGCGTGTTCTTTAATTTGATTAAAGCATGCTTTAAATTTTTTGTATTTTATTTTATATCGCGCTTCCGCATTCGCGCAATTTCCCGGGACGATCCACATATTCTTTCATAATGGACTTGGATCAAAATAGTTTTGATCCATTCAAGTCTTCCATCCACACATTGTGGTGAGGAAGCTACCGCTACCCAAATGTGGTCTCACGAGTCGTGGCACATTTGGAATAAAGGAAAGCTACACCATTATTATGAACAAAGAAATACGCTCACTGTTTTCCCGTCTCACAAGTTGTGGGGGGGCGACAGTTGATGAATAATTTGGTTGATGGGTCGGGCCTGACATCAAGTTAAATTACTAGGCCCATAATGGACTTGGAAAAAAATTATTTTGATCCGTCCAAGCCTTCCATCCACAGCAATGTGGTGAGGAAGCTACTACTACCCAAGTGTGGTCTCATTAGTCGTGGAACATTTGGACTAGGGGAAAATTGCACCATTGTTGTGAATAAAAAGAATGCGCTCGCTGTTTTCCTATCTCACGAGTCGCGGGGGGCAATAGTTGGGGCATGATTTGGTTAATGGGTCAACATACGTTTCCTTTTCAAGATCAGCGTTGAGGTCTTTGAGCTTCTCCACAAGGGACAACATCTTAACCCCATGCTCTTGTACAGATGATCCTTCACACATCTTCGTTCCAGATAATGCCTCCATCGCCGCATATCTATTATGCCGATCCCGAGCCGCATAAACTTGTTTCATGCGGAGCATTATCGAAAAAACATTGTCCAGCCTGGCATACTGTTTTTGTATCTCATTAGTCATGGAACTAAGTATGACATTGCGACCTTTGTAGTTGTCCTCTAGCCATTCCTCGAACGTCAAACGTTCTTCTAGTGAGGCCCCTTCCGGCAAGGTCTAGAGATTATTGGAATAGGTCGAGTACGAAGATTGTTTGAATAGGTGACCAGAAAACCAATTAGATTTGCGGTTTTTGAAACTATTCAGCAATATCTATTAAAAGTAACTTTGTATTGATGAACATGGTAAGTGTTCATTATTGGCACATGTGCCTGTTGTGCTTGCCCATTACGTTAAATGATGCTTTATCACAACAGATGCCCACTTACCAATTGGACAACCCATGCAGTTAGGCCACGCATTGGATGGTGGCTATGAAACCAACTAATGAGGGTTGGGTCTGAAACGTTCCAAGTCGAGGACCTCGAGAGTGGGCATCGAGAATCCTACGAAGACTTGCACTAAGAGTCGTATTCATAGGATGAGTGTCGTGTTTCATCGGCGACAAGCGTGGGACGTCTATACGATCTTAGTGAGTTGGTCGACTGGGATCGAGCCGACTGAACTGAGGTCGCGGGGATCATCATATGGAAGCCTTAGAGGCTTGGTCGGTATGACTGGAATTCTCTGATTCCAATAGTATGGGATTAGTCCTCGGACTTGAGGAACCACGGCAGTCACGTGCACATGATGGTTGTATCTTGGATCTGGCGAGAGGTGTTGTCCAATGCAGTAAGAATGTGTAGCGAAGACGGTAGGTTTCAAGAAGAGGATCTGTCCCCTGTCAGTATGTGACAGAGGTTTCTCCTTGCACTCGGAGACACGTTCATGCTGCTTAAAGGTGTGCCATAGTAGTTAATTGAGCAGGGAATGGTTCCCTACACAATGAGACATGCTAGTCTTGGGTATTAAGCATAGCTTCCTAGTCAAGGATGCGAATTGTTGCCCAATTTCATACCCTAGACCAAAGCTGGGAGATGGTAGACTGAAGGACCGTACCCCTAAAAAATCGGTGCCTAAATGTTCACGCCAACATTCATCTAGTCTCTGATGCCATGGATCATTGCTAGACGGCCTCCTATGGTAACGAGCTTCTGTTGGACACGGGCCCAAGTCTAGCTGAGGGTGAATCGAAAAGGTCACACACAAATCGCTGAGGAGGTGAAAGAGTTGACTTGGAGTCAATTTCGGAAGATGATAAATAATTGGATTATTTATGGGATAGTGCATTGGATGGACGGGCCTATATTGTAGGCCCTCGGTTAATTGATAGATGAGATTTGTCAATGAAGTAGAGATTAAGGGCTTGGATCTTCTAATTGGATTAAAGATCCATGGGTATTATTTAATTGGACCTTGAATTAAATTAGATTTGATTCTTGGACTTTTTGTAATTGGATTACAATAAAACCCAGTCCATTAAATCTTTGCCCAAAAGAGATATTAATTCCACTTTTGGAATTATGAGAAGTTGGACTTCTCCCAAAATGGATGGCCTTGATTGATGTAGTTAACTTATTTCTTTTAGAAAAGAACAAATCAACTATAATCAAGCCTACTTTACTTGGTATGATTTAATCATACCTTGTAAAGTAGTAGACTTGATTGAAGATTAATGGGGATTGATTGGAATGTATCTAGACATCCTTCGATGAACCTAGACACATTCCAATAATCACATTTATGATGTATATATATATATGAGTATATACAATCATCAACAAGAGGGTTTCATTATTCATCTTTTTATAGAAAAAAGAAGAAAACTCTAATATCTCCCCCTCTCATTTTCGGCCCCTCTCTTTCTCTATATCCCTCTCACTTGTTGCTTCATTTATCTAGGATTAATTGAAGAATAAAGCTAGATTAAGAAGGATACACTAATACGATAGTGTAATCCTTGTCTTGATCTCATTTTCTTGGATCCGTTTTTCTCTAGCAAGAAAAACATAATTTCTCCCGGTGTGGTGTGGACTACGTTAGAGGATTCATACGTTTGAATCTTCATGAATGTTTGCCATCCATTCGAGAGGGAACAATGCTAGTAGTGGTGCACGGAAGATAACTACAAAGGTACCCCCATTTATTTATATGTGTTTCTCTTTATGATTGTTTGTGTCCTATATGATATACTTGCTTTACATTATCATATTCTACATTGAACGTCCGGTTGAGCACCCAAGGGAACACCTCTAGGGACGTTTTATTATGATATGTGTTTTAAATACTATTAAATTCCGCATCTCTCACGCTCACAGACGGATCCGCTTGTCCGTCAATATTTTAGTTCATAGTTAATTAATAAATATATTTATTAATAATTAGAAATTTAATTGTATTTATTAATAATAATTACTATATTATTAAATAATAATTATAAAATTATAATTAACGTAATAATTTATTACTATTAATATTAATTTTATATTAATTAAATTTTAATTATTACTTAAAACTCTTAATTAATAATTAATAATTAATAAAAATTAAAAAAAATTACTTGGGCCAACAATGATTGGTCCAAGTTGAAAAAAACAAAAAACAACATGCATGGGTCGCTATCTGAAGTAGCGACCCATGCATGCATGAAAAAAAGGGGGTCGCTAGAGCACAAGTAGCTACCGGTATAAAAATATAAAAAAGCTGATGGGTGGCTAATTATTTTATAAATGTACCGCCTTCGATGGTACACTTATATTTTTTATTACTTTATGCAATATTAATATAAATGGGCCAATTTTTTTTTATTCTTAAATTTACTTTTCATTGAAGTCCTTACTTGACTAAAAGGGTAATTGTAATATCTTTTATTTTTTATTATGGGAGTAAATATTTTAAAAAAATTATAATTTTAAGTGTAGTGAAATTTTTGAATGTTAATGAATAACTCTTTATCATGTTGAGTTTCGAACCCTTAAGTCATTCCATTTTCACTTTATATTAGATTTATTAAATGCCTATAATTTTATAATTTTACCTTCTTGCCAATTTCATTCACTTTTGAAGGACCAAAAAATAAAAATAAATAATCTACTCATAAATTTTAATTTCTATACCTATTCTCACCAATCTTGATTTTTAACACCCTAGCTATCATATATAATAAACACGAAAAATCTATCCATCTTAAAAAAATTAAAATATCAAGATGTAAAATTATATGAGGTAAATGTAAAAAGTTTGTATAAAATAATTCACCAGTTTAAGAATGCAAATATTGATTTAGTGAAAGAAGAGCCACATATGTAGAACGGGAAAAACGCAAGCAACCACTACAAAAAAAATGCGGGAATTGGAATTGTTATAGTCGACCGTTCCAATGACCGTTCCAAATAGGAACGGTAAGTGGAACTGTTGTGGAACGGGAAACCGTTGATGATGTCACTTTCGACTTAATTGTAGTACAAACTAATGTTCCTATTTATATGCCAACATATGGGTGCCAATTTGTACACCTATTACCGTTCCTAAAAAGGACCAGATATATTTTGGTATACCATTTGGAACACATGTGTGAAATTTGGAACGGTTAATCGATCGGGAACACTGACCGTTCCTATATGGGTTCCAAACCCCGGGTCAATTTGGACCGGTCGCCTCACTGTTCCAATATGTTGTGCTAAATGAGACCCTTTTACGCCATGAGCAAAAATGTAATGCAATGACCGTTCTAAATTATGGGTATATAGAAAATGCAATATTGTTACAATTACCGTTCCCAATTGTGCTCCAATTAGGAAAAGTCATATTTTGTGTGCCTCATACCGTTCCTAATATGCCCTAACGGCTATATTACAACGGTAAGATTATCGTTCCTATACCCGCGCCTGAGACCGTTCCTAAAGCTGGAACAACGGCTATATTTCAACATCTAGTTTTGTGTTCCAAATAATATTTTAATGCCCGTTTCAATATTTTCTATATATATGTCCCCCTTCTTTCTCACTGTTCTTATAATTACTCTCTAACTCATTTTGTTGTAACTTCCCCTGTTGATTCTTTATACGAAAAATCGAACATATCAATTACTTGCGCGAATTTTGCATTGATATTGATAGGTGTTTTGCTCAGGTATGTATGCAAAATTCTGTAATTGTTCGTTATATATATATATAATATTCTCGTCATTTAATTACATACTGTTGTGAATTATACGTAGGACCAATCATGTTAAGATAGTTGCGGAAATTGATGTATGATCGAGACGTCCTAGGTGTGACGATGGAGTTTGAGGACGGTGTTACAATATTTTTAGAGTGGGCCCACTCTCAACGTGCATATAAGGACGGGAACAAGATTAAGTGTCCCTGCCGGAAGTGCAAAAACGAACGATTCAAAACACCAGACGAGGTAAATTTTGATTTGTGTATAAAAAGGGTTTATGCCAGAGTATTATAATTGGACTTTGCATAGTGAGGAGACGGTGCAGGAATACTTTGAAGCATTGATAGCACCCCCTGTGCAACAGCAGCAAACGCCACCTGTTCAGGAGGAGGGTAGTTCACATTGGGGTGATGCGGCTTAGATGGATTAGGCGCAGAGGATGGTATTCGATGCCGCCGGGCATTCTTTCTGGTCTTCGTACAACCAGGAGGAACCGGCTGATGATGGTACTAGTATTGTCCATCTGATGTGGGTAGTAGTTCATATTACGATTCGGGGCCCTATGATTATGTATCTGGCTTGTCAGAGCGTTATTTTTATGTAGTTCATACTGCGGACCAACCGTTGTGGAACGGCTACACCACCTCTTAGTTGGCGTCAATTGTCTCTTTGGTGAATAACAAGGTCGAAGGGGGTTTTTCCCGAGCATACATATGATCGGTTATGCCACTGGGCTGATACTGTAATGCCCCGCGATCACACTTTCCCCGCCGATTATTACAATATGAAGAAATTGATAAGAGAATCGGGTGTACCAATTCAGAAGATTGATGCTTGCAAAAAATGGTTGCATGTTATACTGGAAAGACGATATTGATTTGGAATATTGCAAGTTCTGTGGAGACGCTAGGTACTAGCCCACCAGGGACAAAAATCCTAAACGCAAGAAGTTCCCATATGCCATTCTTAGGTATCTACCGCTTACCCCTCTGCTGCAGAGGTTGTATGCGTCGGAGGCCACAACAGAGCATATGACTTGCCATACGAGCCATCAGACGGAGAAAGGATGCATGTGTCATCCGTCCGATGCAGAGGCTGAAGGACAAGCGGATCTGCCCGGGAGCGCGAGCGGAAGCGAGAAAGCGAAGAATGGTGCGTAAATTTAAATCAAATTTAAATAAACGTGTCCCAAGGGGTGGGTGTATCCTTGGGTGCTCAACCGGGCATTCAATGTAGGATGTATTAATGTTAAAACCTATATATAACACATAGGGCATAGATGAGAAGTTAAAACCATCAAAGCGCAATAAAATTGTTACCTTTGATGATTTTACGTATGCTCGGCTACTTGCATTTTTCCTTCTCCGAATGCTGATGAAATCCAAATGTATGGATTATCCATAGGTGATCCACACCACACTGGAAGAAATGCACGTCTTTTTTGCTAGAAGAAAACGGGTTTAGGAAGGAATCGGTTCAAGAGAAAAACACTATGAATTAGTGTTCTCTTAAACCTACTTGTTCTTCCTCTTGATTCAAAATCAAGTGAAGAACACAAGTGGGAAAGGAGTGAGATGGCCGGGAGTTAGAGAGCAAAGAGGGCCGAATTTTAGTCTTCTTTTTTCTTGAAAAAGATGAATAATGATTCTAATACACAAGGTGTTGTATATACTCCCATATATACATAATTAATGTGATTATTGAAATGTGTCTAGGTTCATCCAAGAATGTCTAGATACATCCCAATCAATCACCATTAATTCTTCAATCAAGCCTACCAACTTTTAAGGTATGATCAAATCATACCAAAAGGGAAGGGCTTGATTGGAGTTGATTTGTCTCTTACCAAAAGAGACAAGTCAAACTGCCACCTTGCGTGGAACATGGCTGAATTTTGCTTCCTCCAAGGGAGCATTTCGGCCATCCTCATTTTGGGAAGAAGTCCAACTTCTTCCTATTCTAAAATAGGAATTATTTCTCCTCTCGGGTCAAAATTTAACGAACCGGGTTTTATCGTAATCCAATTACGACGAACCCAAAATTAAATCCAATTTAATGTCCACTTAAATTATTCCCGTTGGTCTTTTAATCCAATCAAATGATCCAACATCTCGACTTTTCATGTTTAATCGACAAATCCAACTTACCAATTAAACGAGGGCCCGAAACAATATCGGCCCGTCCATCCAATGGACTATCCCTTAAGTAATCCAATTACTTATTCATCCTTCGAGATTGACTCCAAGTCAATCTCACAACCTCCTCGTTGATTTGTGTGTGACCCTTTAGGTTCACCCTCAGCTAGACTTGGGCGCGTGTCCCACAAGGGCCTGTTACCATGGGTGGCCGTCTAGCAATGATCCATGGCACTAGAGACTAGGTGAATGTTGGCATGAACATTTAGGCGCCGATTCTGTACGGGTACGGTCCTTCCGTCTACCGTCTCCTGGCCTTAGTCTAGGGTATGAAATTGGGCGTCGGTTTCCATCCTTGACTAGGCATCTATGCTTAATAATCGAGACTACGTATGCTTCATTGCGTCGACACAGGAAACCATTCCCTGTTCGACCAACCACTGTGGCCACAGCTTTAAACAGCATGAACGTGTGTCAGAGTGCATAGGAGATACCTCTGTTACATACTGACAGGGACGGATCCTCTTCTTGGAATCCACCGTCCTCGCTACACATTCCGACTGCACTGGACGAAGCTTATAATTATCATCTTACAAAATGATCACCTCTCACCAGATCCAAGATACAGCTGTCCTGTGCACGCGACTGCCCTGATTCCTCAAGTCTGAGTACTACTCCCGTACTATCGGAATCGGGAAAATCCAATCATACCGACCAAGCCTCCAAGGCTTCCATATGATGATCCCCGCGAGTCAGTCCAGTCGGCTCGACCCCAGTCGACCAACCTATCAACATCGTGTAGGTGTCCCACGCCTGTCGCTGATAAAACACGACACTCATCCAATGAACACGACTCTTGATGCAAGTCTCAATAGGACTCTCGATGCCCTGTCTCGAGGTCCTCGACTTGGAACATTTCAGATGCAACTCTCAATCAGTTGGTTTCATGACCACCATTCAATGCGTGGCCCAACTGCATGAGTTGTTAACCGTGGTCTGTGGGCTTTGTTACAATATAAGTAAAACACCTTTTTAACATATGTAAGATGAGCGCAACAAAGAAGGTTTCATTGGTGACGAACACTCATCTTATTCATCACATAATAATATTATATTTACATCAAGTTGTCGAATAGGTTACCAATTGTCAAACCTATTAGCTTTCTGGTCACCTATTCTAACAATCTCCCACTTGACCTAAAGCCAATCACCCATTGACCTCAAACCTCTTATCCAGATGGTGAGTATGGGCAACTTGCGACGTGGGCTTAGCAAGTGGATCTGCTATGTTTTCTGTGGAGCTGACTCGGTCCAACCGAACGTCACTCCTGCTATCCATCTCTCTAAGCATATGGTAGCGTCTGAGAATATGCTTGGATCGTGATGAGATTTCGGTTCCTTTGCTAGCGCTATCGCCTCGTTGTTATCGTAGAAGATAACTATAGGCTTAGCAATTCTAGGCACTACACCCAACCCTTGGATGTAGCTCATCAACCAAACTGTTTCCTTAGCAGCTTTCAAAGCCGCTTATGTATTCAGACTCTATGGTGGAGTCCATCGTGGTAGCCTGCTTGGAACCCTTCCAATCAACCACGCCACCATTTAGTCTAAATACAAAACCAGACTGAGACTTGGCATCATCGTCGTCTGACTGGAAGCTAGCGTCGCTATAGCTTTCCAGTATCAACTCTCTACCGCCGTAGGTCTAGAACATGTCCTTAGTCCTTTTCAGGTACATCAGGATAGTCTTGACCGCACTCCAGTGTGCCTCCCCGACACACGACTGATATCAACTAGTTACGCTCAAAGCAAAAGCCACATCAGGTCTAGTGCACTAAACAACATACTGTATGCTGCCTACGGCTGAAGCATAGGGGATGTCCAACATCCGTTTAAGCTACTCATCAGTCTAAGAAGACTGTTTCTTAGATAACTTAATTCCATGCCTCATAGGAAGGAATCCTCATTTTGAGTTCTCCATCTTGAATCTCTTCAAGACTTTCTCAATATACAAGGACTGGGCTATGCTTAACATCCTTCTAGATCTATCCCTGTAGATCTTGATGCCAAGGATGTAGAATGCCTCGCCAATATCCTTCATGGAGAATTATTTTGACAACCAAGCTTTAATGGTTCCCAACATCTTAGCATCATTCCCAATGAGCAAGATGTCATCCACGTAAAGCACTAGGAACGCAACAAAGATCCCATTGATCTTCTTGTATACACAAGGATCGGACTCATTATTGATAAAATCATATCCCCGTATGACTTCATCAAAATATATGTTCCAGCTTCGAGAAGCTTGTTTGAGGCCATAGATGGACTTTTTGAGACGGCAGACCTTCTGCTCTTCTCCAACAGATGTGAAACCTTCCGGTTGATCCATATAGATCTCTTACTCTACGAAATCGTTGAGGAAGGCAGTTTTCACGTCCATCTGCCATATTTCATAGTTATACCATGTTGCTATAGCAAGCAGTATCCGAATGGACTTAGCCATTCCTAACATCCTTCTAGATCTATCCCTGTAGATCTTGATGCCAAGGATGTAGGATGCCTCTCCCATATCCTTCATGGAGAATTGCATTGACAACCAAGCTTTAGTGGTACCCAACTTCTTAGCATCATTCCCAATGTGCAAGATGTCATCCACGTAAAGCACTAGAAATGCAACCGAGCTCCCACTGATCTTCTTGTATACACAAGGATCCAACTCATTCTTGATGAAATCATATCCCCGTCTGACTTCATCAAAGCGTATGTTCCAGCTTCGGAAAGCTTGTTTGAGGCCATGGATGGACCTTTGGAGACGGCAGACCTTCGACTCTTCTCCAACAGTTGTGAAACCTTCCGGCTGATGCATATAGATCTCTTCCTCTATGAAACCGTTGAGGAAGGCCGTTTTCACGTCCATCTGCCATATCTCATAGTCATACCATCCTACTATGGCAAGCAGTATCCGAATGGACTTAGCTATTGCTACAGGCGAGTAGGTTTCCTCAAAATCGACCCCGGGTCACTGAGTGTAGCCCTTCGCCACTAGCCTGGCTTTGAAGGTTTTATCCCTTTGGGTGGGTCCACTAGGGTCCAAACCTGGTTTGTACCCATCGAGTCCATCTCGGATTTCATGGCCTCAAGCCACTTATGCGAATCGATGTCCGACATCTCTTCTCCGTATGTCTTTGGATCATTATCCAACTGACCGGTCAGGCCCAAAAATCTGTACCTATCAGGTGCAAGGGATACTCTGGCCGACCTATGGAGGACTGGAAGATTATCAGTGGGAACTACTGGCTCAGATGTCACTGCCGTCTTATGGGGTACCTCACTTGATTCCTCAAGGAGTACCTCATCGCGTCGACTATCTAATGAAAAACCCTTTTCCAAGAACACTGCGTTTCGCGAGACAAAAACTTTTTGCCAGGAGGGATCATAAAAATAATACCCCGCAGTTTCTTTCGGATAACCGATGAACCTGTATAAACTAGACCTCGAGTCCAGTTTATCTCCCACTAATCTCTTGACATATGCGGGGCAACCCCACACTTTCAAGTATTTGTAGGAGGTAGGCTTGCCATGCCATATCTCATATGGCATCTGGGATACCTTCTTAGATGGCGCCAAGTTCAAAACTTTGGCCGTCGTCTCAAGAGCGTAACCCCAGAAGGAAAGGGGGAGTTCGGTAAAACTCATCAATGATCGAACCATGTCCAACAAGGTCCGATTCCTCCTTTCAGACACACCATTAAGCTGTGTGTTCTAGGAGGGGTCCACTGAGAGAGAATCCCATTCTCTTTTAGATAATCAGTAAATTCACCACTCAAATACTCTCCACCTCGGTTCAACCGAAGGGCTTTGATCTTTCGACCGGTTTGGTTCTCTACTTCAAGTTTGTATTCCTTAAACCTTCCAAAGGCTTCAGACTTGTACCTCATCAGGTAAAACATAACCATACCGTGAGTGATCATCGGTAAAGGTTATGAAGTACGAGTACCCACCTCTAGCCTGAGTATTTAGTGGGCCACAGACATCCATATGGATCAAATCCAACAGACCATTGGCTAGCGTGCTTTGTCCAACAAAGGGTTTCTTGGTCATCTTTGCCTTCTGACAGGATTCGCAAGTCGGTAGGTTGTCCAAATCGTCTATTTCTAGACTCTTTGAGTCCACCGACCTTCTTATCCTATCTTTAGAAATATGACCTAACCTCGCATGCCATATCTGTGCGTTATAGTGATCATCACGTTTTCGTTTGTGTTCTGCAGTCATAATCTAATTAGACTGTTGAAGTATGTACAGGCCGTTTACCAATGTACCAAGCAAATGAGAAATACCATCTTTAATAATGAAAAAGCCATTTTTATAGATGGTAAATTCAAATCCCTCCTTTTCAAGGACTAGGATAGAAATAATTTTTTTAATCATCATAGGTACATAGAAAAAATCGTTCAGTACAATCCTAACATGACTACTAATGGCTAACTCCATTGATCCTACGGCTTCCGCAGCAATGGCCTTGCATCGCCCAGCCTCAGGATCATCTCATCCTTGGTTAGCCTTCTGCTTATTTGCAGTGCCTGCAAATCATTGCAGATGTGAGCACCACACCCGGTATCCAATACCCATGAAGCAAAATTAGTTATCATGTTTACTTCAACCACAAACATACCTGGGTTGGAGAGGAGTTGTGGGCACTCCCACTTCCAATGCCCCTTCCCTTGGCAATGCATGCAGACATCATTTGCCTTGACCGCTGAGAGCCACGGGCCTTCCCTTTCCCTTTGCTCGGTTCCACCGGAGCAATAGGGGTGCCTGGAGCGCGAGTAGGGGCCGCAACCGTCTTCCCTTTGCCCTTATTCCTCTTCCAGCGTCCGGCCCTCTTGCCATTCGCCTTGGAGGTCGAAGCCTCTCCTATCAATACCGCCGGTGCTGACTTGTGCGTCGTTGCCTCGTATTGAACCAGCATGTTGATCAACTTATGAATAGACTTCTCAAGTTTGTTCATGTTGTAGTTTACAACAAACGGGTCATAGGATGGAGGAAGCGACTAGAGGATCACGTCAATGTACATGCCTTGTTAGGCCCAGTTTTAAGGTCCTCGAGTTTCTCCACTAGGGAGAGCATCTTGACCCAATGACTTTGTACAGACGATCCTTCAGCAAGCTTGGTGCCAAAGAATGCTTTTGTGGGGGCATATCTAATATGCCTATCTGGAATCGCATAAAACTCGTTCATGCAGAGCATTACAGCGGAGACGTTGTCCAGCCTCTCATACTGCTTCTGGATGTCGTTAGACATCGAAGCCAGTTTGATACTGCGTACTTTTCGATTGTCCTCATACCATCTCTCGAACGTCAAACGTTCTTCTGGCGTGGACCCCTCTGGTAAGTCGCTCGGCAGCGACTCATCCAAGACGTAGCCTTGGTTCTCGAAACCGAGGACAATCCTCAGGTTTCTCAGCCAGTCTGAGTAGTTCGTTCCGTTGAATTTATTAGTCTCAAGTACCATGGTTAATGGATTTTTAGACATATCTACATTAATAAAATGTAAAGCAGAAATTAGCAGATGATGGTAATATTATTGTTCAAGTTGAAAACTTAGTCTTTTAGTCTTTAACCCTCTCACTATTTATACGATAGTCCGTCACTCTCAAGCGGAGTTTCGAGAAACCATTTCCTAGTGGACTTGGGATCCATAAGTGTAATCTCCATGCTCCCCTTTTATGATTCACATGAAGAAAACCTCGTGGGAGATATCCAATATCATTCTCATCCAATGAGATTCCCAAGATATTTTGCCTCACCTATTCGCATGGTTCTGAGGACTCCAAGCGAACCATGTTACTCAGTGTTGGGCCCGACCCATCAACCAAATCACGCCTCAAACTGTCGCCCCCCACAACTCGTGAGATAGGGAAATAGCGAGCGCGGTCTTTTTGTTCACAATAATGGTACAGCTTCCCCTAGTCCAAGTGTGCGACAACTCGTGAGACCACACTTGAGTAGTGTAGCTTCCTCACCACATTGCTGTGGATGGAAGGCTCGGACAGCTCAAAATACCATTTTGATCCAAGTCCATTCTGGGCCAAATATTTAATTTGGTCCAACGAAATGAGAGTTTGTGTACGACCGAGAGCTCATCACATTATGGTGTTTTATCATGCATAATTATCCAATATTTAAAGCGATAACTAAATACGCCACATGCAGAAAACATAGCATACCCCTGTTAGGATGATCACAAGCCCAACCTATGCGACCCACTGAGCCCGCAGTGAGATTATGATCTGTCTAGGGTGGTCTTAAATTATTACAAAGTGATATACCCATTGTCATTCCAATGGGCCTTGTAATGTTCTTGTTCCACGCCTTGATGCTTCACCTTGGGTCTCTGACTCCACAAGCTTGTTAAGATAAAAACCTCACCAATCCTATCTACTCTCATTACAATTGAAAGTAATACATTGGTAATAATAACAAGTCTTAACATCATGAGGCTGAAAATACGGGAGATGATAGTCCCAAAACAAGAGGCACGCATGCCCCGCCCAACAGATATGTAAATATCATACATTCATCCATACACAAGGTCTAGGGCTTTTTGTGATCATCCCATGTTGATTACATCAACGCACATAACACAATTATTCCAAAATAATTAGGATATTCCAAATATCCAAGTGATGTCCAACATCGCAAAAAACATAAATACATAACAATATGCAAAGATTCAAATTTTAAATCAAATGGACATGATAGACAATGCATCCAATGCATCTATTAATCCCAAATTAATTAAGCAAATTTGATCTAAGGAACAATCCAAATATTCCAAAATCAATACATTTTCAGAATAATGTGCAGAAAAGACAGAAAATCAAATTTTTAGGAAGACGTCGAAAAACGGCACAAAACGGCCCAGCCGCATGCATAGGGCAGTGCGCGCGGTCGCACGCAGTCAGCCAACCTACGCGCCTTGCATGCGCGCGTCCTGTGCCACGCTGGCCTCGGCCGGCAGCGGCATGCTTGCGCACAGCGCCCCTGCGCACGCGCTGGCCGAAGCCTAGAGCGCAGGCGCCCGCCTGCACGTGGCCGCGATATGCACGGTCCGCCCATGCCAGCACGCATGCCGGCCAGGCTTGCGGGCAGGCGTGAGCCCCCGCCCGCTCGGCAGCGCGCCTGCCAGCCAGTTACCGGCCGGCAGGGGCGGCAACCAACTGCGGTCGCTGCTATCCATTTTTTTCATATTTTATGACATAATTTTTCAACACATATTAACAGAAATAAACTGAAAACGAGCATGCAATTCTAGATCCAATCTAAGAAATATAAGCATGCCAAAAAGTCCATCAAATTCAAACAATTGAATCATGATATTATTTATATATTTATGTAATCTAACATACCATTAAAGCCATAAAAGCAAGTAGATCATGCCAAGCACATAGATCTATGTCCCTTACATCGAACCTGGCTCTAATACCACTTGAAGAACAAGCGGATCCGACCGAGAGCGCGAGCAGAAGCGAGAAAGCGAAGAATGGTGCGTAAATTTAAATCAAATTTAAATAAACGTGTCCCAAGGGGTGTACCCTTGGGTGCTCAACTGGGCATTCGATGTAGGATGTATTAATGTTAAAACATACATATAATACATAGGTGATCCACACCACACCAGAAGAATCGCACGTCTTCTTTGCTAGAAGAAAACAGGTTTAGGAAGGAATCGGTTCAAGAGAAAAACACTATGAATTAGTGTTCAAAATCAAGTGAAGAACACAAGTGGGAAGAGAGTGAGATGGCCGAGAGTTAGAGAGGAGAGAAGGCCGAATTTTAGTCTTCTTTTTCCTTGAAAAAGATGAATAATGATTCTAATACACAAGGTGTTGTATATACTCTTATATATATATAATTAGTATGATTATTGGAATATGTCTAGGTTCATCCAAGGATGTCTAGATACATCCCAATCAATCACCATTAATTCTTCAATCAAGCCTACCAACTTTTAAGGTATGATCAAATCATACCAAAAAGGAAGGGCTTGATTGGAGTTGATTTGCCTCTTACCAAAAGAGACAAGTCAAACTGCCACCTTGCATGGAACATGGCTGAATTTTGCTTTCTCCAAGGGAGCATTTCGGCCATGCTCATTTTGGGAAGAAGTTCAACTTCTTCCTATTCCAAAATAGGAATTATTTCTCCTCTCGGGTCAAAATTTAACGGACCGGGTTTTATCGTAATCTAATTATGACGAACCCAAAATAAAATCCAATTTCATGTCCACTTAAATTATTCCCATTGGTCTTTTAATTCAATCAAAAGATCCAACATCTCGACTTTCCATATTTAATCGACAAATCCAACTTACCGATTAAACAAGGGCCCGATACAATATCGGCCCGTCCATCCAATGGACTATCCCTTAAGTAATCCAATTATTATTCATCCTTCAAGATTGACTCCAAGTCAATCTCTCAACCTCCTCGGTGATTTGTGTGTGACCCTTTAAGTTCACCCTCATCTAGACTTGGGCCCGTGTCCCACAAGAGCCCGTTACCATGGGTGGCCGTCTAGCAACGGTCCATGGCACTAGAGACTAGGTGAATGTTGGCGTGAATATTTAGGCGCGAATTCCGTACGGGTACGATCCTTCCGTCTACCGTCTCCCGACCTTAGTCTAGGGTATGGAATTGGGCGTCGCTTCCCATCCTTGACTAGGCATCTATGCTTAATACTCGAGACTATGTATGCTTCAATGTGTCGACACAGGAAATTATTCGCTGTTCGACCAACCACTGTGGCCATAGCTTTAAACAGCATGAACGTGTCTCCGTGTGCATAGGAGATACGTCTGTCACATACTGACAGGGGACGGATCCTCTTCTTGGAATCCACCATCCTCGCTACACATTCCGACTGTACTGGACAAGGCTTATAATGATCATGTTACAGAATGATCACCTCTCGCCAGATCCAAGATACAGCCGTTCTGTGCACGCGACGGCCATGATTCCTCAAGTCTGAGGACTACTCCCGTACTATTGGAACCGGGAAAATCCAATCATACCGACCAAGCCTCCAAGGCTTCTATATGATGATCCCCGCGAGTCAGTCCAGTCGGCTCGACCCCAGTCAACCAACCCGTCAAGATCGTGTAGGCGTCCCACGCTTGTTGCCGATGAAACACGATACTCATCCAATGAACACGGATCTTGATGCAAGTCTCAAGAGGACTCTCGATGCCCTGTCTCGAGGTCCTCGACTTGGAACGTTTCAGACCCAACTCTCAATCAGTTGGTTTCATGACCACCATCCAATGCGTGGCCCAACTGCATGAGTTGTTAACCGTGGTCTGTAGGCTTTGTTGCGATATAAGTAAAACACTGTTTTAACATATGTAAGATGAGTGCAACAAAGAAGGTACCATTGGTGATGAACACTCATCTTATCATCACATAATAATATTACATTTACATCAAGTTGTCGAATAGGCTACAAATTGCCAAACCTATTGGCTTTCTGATCACCTATTCTAACAGAGGCTTGGAAGCATTTTGACCCGACGTATCCTGATTTTGCAGCTGAGCCTCGTAATGTTAGACTTGGTTTGTGCACAGATGGGTTTGCATCGCACGGCTAGTATGGTAAAACTTACTCATGTTGACCCGTCATACTTACACCGTACAATCTCCCATCGGGAATATGCATGAAGTCTGAGTATATGTTCGTAACGATGGTGATCCCTGGCCCATTGAATTTGAAATGTCTTATCGATGTCTACTTGGAGCCGTTGATCGAAGAGTTGCAGAATTTATGGCATATGGGTGTACGTACGCACGATACTGCGACAAACCAGGCATTCCTAATGCATGCCTCATTGATGTGGACAGTGAACAACCTTCCTGCTTATGGGATGGTGTCTGGATGTAGTACCGTCGGTTTTATGGGGTGTCTAGTTTGTATGGAGGACACACGGGCATTCTATTTACAGCACGGTCGGAAGGCATGCTATTTTGACTGCCATAGGTAGTTCCTACCATCGAGGATTATCCCTTGAAGGACAAGCGGATCCGCCCGGGAGCGCGAGCGGAAGCGAGAAAGCGAGAAAAGTGCGTAAATTTAAATTAAATTCAAAATACGCGAATCCCAAGGGGTGTACCCTTGGGTGCTCAACCGGGCGTTCGATGTAGGATGTGTAAATATTAAAACACATATATTTAAGCACATAGGGCATAGATATATAAATGAAATCAATCAAAGCGTAATAAATCGTTACCTTTGATTGTTTAGCGTATGCTCCCGGCTACTTGCGTTGTTCCTTCTCCGGAATGCTCACGAAATCCAAACGTATGGATTCTCCAAAGGTGATCCACACCACACCAGAAGAAACACACGTTCTTCTTGCTAGAAAAGAACGGGTTTAGAAGGAATCGGTTTAAGAGAAGAACACTATGAATTAGTGTTCTCTTAAACTTACTTTGTTCTTCTTCTTGATTCAAAATCAAGTGAAGAACACAAGTGTGAGAGAGGGAGGGAGCACGAAATTTTGAGAGAGAGGAGAGGATTTTTGTCTTCTCTTTTTCCTAGAAAAAGATGAATAATAAATCACTTATGCTTTGTGTTGTATATTCTAATATATATACATAATTAATGTGATTATTGGAATGTGTCTAGGTTCATCCAAAGATGTCTCGATTCATTTCAATCAATCACCATTAATTCTTCAATCAAGCCTACCAAAATTTATGGTATGATCAAATCATACCAAAAGGGAAGAGCTTGATTGGAGTTGATTTGTCTCTTTCCAAAAGAGACAAGTCAACATACCACCTAGCATGCAACATGGCTGATTCTGCTTCCTCCAAGGGAGCATGTCGGCCATGTTTAATTAAGGGAAGAAGTCCAACTTCTTCCTATTCCAAAATAGGAATTATTTCTCCTCTCGGCTATAATTTAACGGACCGGGTTTTATCGTAATCCAATTACGACAAACCCAACATTACATCCAATTTAATGTCCATTTAAATTATTCATGTTGATCTTTTAATCCAATGAAAAGATCCAACGACTCAACGTCTCAACTTTCCATATTTAATCGAAAATTCAATTTACCGATTAAATGAAAGCGCGATACAATATCGCGGCCCGTCCATCCAATGGACTTTCCCTCAAGTAATCCAATTACTTATTTTATCCTTCGAGATTGACTCCAAGTCGAACTCTCAACCTCCTCGGTGATTTGTGTGTGACCCTTTAGGTTCACCCCCAGTTAGACTTGGGCCCGTGTCCCACAAGGGCCCGTTACCATGGGTGGCCGTCTAGCAATGGTCCATGGCACTAGAGACTAGGTGAATTGGCGTGAACATTTAGGCGCCGATTCCGTACGGGTACGATCCTTCCATCTACCGTCTCCCGGCCTTAGTCTAGGGTATGGAATTGGGCGTCGGTTCCCATCCTTGACTAGGCGTCTATGCTTAATACTCGAGACCACGTATGCTTCATTGCGTCGACACAGGAAACCATTCCCTGTTCGACCAACCACTGTGGCCACAGCTTTAAACAGCATGAACGTGTCTCCGAGTGCATAGGAGATACCTCTGTCACATACTGACAGGGGACGGATCCTCTTCTTGGAATCCACCGTCCTCGCTACACATTCCGACTGCACTGGACAAGGCTTATAATGATCATCTTACAGAATGATCACCTCTCGCCAGATCCAAGATACAGCCGTCCTGTGCACGTGACTGCCATGATTCCTCAAGTCTGAGGATTACTCCCATATTATCGGAACCGGGGAAATCCAATCATACCGACCAAGCCTCCAAGGCTTCCATATGATGATCCCCGCAAGTCAGTCCAGTCGGCTCGACCCCAGTTGACCAACCCATCAAGATCGTGTAGGCGTCCCACGCCTGTCGCCGATGAAACACGGCACTCATCCAATGAACACGACTCTTGATGCAAGTCTCAATAGGACTCCCGATGCCCTGTCTCGAGGTCCTCGACTTGGAACGTTTCAGACCCAACTCTTAATCAGTTGGTTTCATGACCACCATCGCATGCGTGGCCCAACTGCATGAGTTGTTATCCATGGTCTGTGGGCTTTGTTGCGATATAAGTTAAACACCGTTTTAACAAATGTAAGATGAGCGTGAAAGAGATCGGTGGATCGTCCCGAGAATTGCGCGAATGCGGAAGCGCGGTGAAATAAACATACAAAAATAAAAGGCATGCTTTTAATTGAAAAGAACACGCTCAAGGGGTGTGCCCTTGAGGTTCCCGGGCGTTCGGTGTATCTCATGATCATAAAACAAATATAGAAATCATGGAGGCCATAGAGTTGAAATTAAAGAGCGACGAAAATCTTAAACGAGACCTACCCGTTGTCGTTTTCGTCTTCAACTGCTACTCGCGTTGTTCTCCGTTTTGCACCAAGACCTCGTTCTTGAGATCCTCCAAATCGTGACACACGATCCACCCACGTGTCTTGCACGTCGTGCTAGCAACGAACAAGTGTATAATTTTTGGAGTGGACGAATCAATAACACGTTATCAATTAACGGTATTAGTTCGTCTAAGTTCTAATGTTCCAAGAACAAAAGAACCAAGAAATATTTTCTTGCTAGAGAGAGAGGGGGCGGACGAGAGATGAGGAGAAGGGGAGAGTGTGTGTTGTGTGTGTTTTTCAAGAATCATCATCTTACAAATGTTGGAAGCTAGAGGTTTATATAGAGGAAGAGTTTAATCCTCTTTAAACTCAAACTCTAAGTAACCTAATTTGACTAGGATTTTGACCTAGTCAAAGTCCTAGTCAAACTAGTGTTTGACCTAGTCAAACGAATCCTAGCCTTCCATCTCCCCTTTCCATCTCAACCGTTGATTTTAATTTAATGGAATATTTAAATCCTATTAAATATTCCAAAAGGCTAAAAGAATAAATATAATATAATATAATAAATAAATATTATTATTTATTCTAAGCCCATTAAATCAACCCTTTTAATAAATCCTATTTATTAATTTAATTCCCTTTATCAAATAGAAGGAATTAATTTCTCCAAGAAAATATGGGACCCGATTAATTCTAATTTAATCATTCCTTTACTCCAATATTTAATTCCAAATTAAATACTGTGCTTGTGGATAGTGTGTGACTCTTTAGGTTCACCATTCAGCTAGACTTGGTCGGATTCCTAGAATCCGTCCGTTACCATGGGTTGCCATCTAGCAACGGTCCATGGCACTAGAGACTAGGTGAAATATTCGGGGATGAACATTTAGGCTCTAATAGTACACTTGTCCTTCTGTCTTCGGTCTCATCACTTAGAGTCTAGGGCACGGAAAAAGCAGGTACCCATTTTGGACCTAAGTGTCGGTCTGTCCTTACTAAAAGCCGCAAGGGAAACCCTTTCCCTTCTGTTCAGTTACTGTGGCCACAGATTTCAGGGAGAAGACACAGAGTATACATGAGACTCAACTGTCAACACCTTTTGATAGGAGACAGATCCTTTCTTGGAAACTACTGTCACTTTGTACACCCGAGCTGCACTAGACATGGCTTATGACTACTCAAGAGTATTTTGGCAATCTCTCACCATATCTAAGATACAGACCTGATGCACAGGTAGACTCAGCAGTTCCTCAAGTCAAAGGACTTGGCCTGTACCGTTGGAACCGGGAATAGACGTCATACCTTGCTGACCATACTCAAGGTCCTCCTTAAGACGGTTCCCGCGAGTCACCTCAGTCAGCTGCTTCCTAGCACACTGACCCACTAACACTGCTGAGACGTCCTTCGTCACCCGTCGATGAAATACGACAGCAGATGCTTAGTGCAAGTCTCAAAGGGAATCCCGGTACCCATTTTTGGGATTCCTTGACTTGGAGATTTTCGGTCTGATTCGGCGAGACTGATTTCATGGACCTACCTCCAAGCGTAGTCCCAGTCCCCGAAATCGTTTCTCAGTCCGTGGGCTTTGTTTGCGTAGTGAACAGAGATTTATATGCAGATATAAGTGAACGTAAATAAAGTATTGCCATATGAATTTTCACTTCTTTATTCATAAATGTTTTTATCAAATACCAAAGAATTTTCTAGACATAGGTTACATATTCCTGCCAAAATTGGCTTACATGGTCACCTATTCTAACAATCTCCCACTTGACCTTTAAAGCCAATTGCCCATATGCTTAATCCCCATCTTCTCAAGATGTTGCGTATGAGCGCTCTGCGACATAGGCTTTCTCAGCGGGTCTGCTGTGTTGTCTGCCGAGTTGACTCGGTCCATCCGGATGTCACCTCTTCCTACCATTTCTCTAAGAAAGATGGTAGCGTCTAAGAATATGTTTGGAACGGTGATGAGATCTCGGTTCCTTTGCTTGCGCTATAGCGCCGTTGTTATCACAGAAGATGACAACGGGCTACGCGGTGCTAGGCGCCACACCCAACTCTTGGATGTAGTTTCTCATCCAAACCGCTTCCTTAGCAGCTTCTGAAGCTCCTATGTATTCAGCCTCTGTGGTGGAGTCAGCAATGGTTGCTTGCTTGGAACTTTTCCAAGCTACTACTCCTCCATTGAGTCTGAATACGTACCCCGATTGAGACTTGGCATCATCGTCATCAGACTGGAAGCAAGCGTCGCTAAATCCTTCCAGTATTAGTTCTCTATTGCCATAGACTAAGAACATCTCCTTAGTCCTCCTTAGGTACTTAAGGATGCCCTTAACAACATTCCTATGTGCTTCTCCTGCGCAGGACTGATATCTGCTTGTCACGCTCAAAGCGTATGCAATGTCAGGCCTAGTGCAGTGGACCGCATATTGGATGCTACCTACGGCAGAAGCATAGGGGATGATTTTCATCCTTTCAAGTTCCTCATCAGTCTGTGGGGACTGTTTCTTGGATAACTTGATCCCATGCCTCATTGGAAGGAATCCTCGTTTGGAGTTGTCCATTCGATATCTCTTTTAGGACTTTCTCCATATACGAGTTTTGGTGAGTCCTAACATCCTTTTTAGATCTGTCCCTGACGATCTGGATGCCTAGGATGTAGGAGGCTTCACCCAAGTCCTTCATGGAAAACTGGGTTGACAACCATGCTTTTGTGTTTCCTAACATTCTAACGTCATTACCAATGAGCAGAATGTCATCCACATAAAGCACTAGGAACACTATTGAGCTCCCACTGACCTTCTTGTATACACAAGGGTCGGATTCATTTTTGATGAAGTCATAACCCCGTATTACTTCATCAAAGCGAATGTTCCAACTTCGGGAGGCTTGTTTGAGGCCATAGATGGACTTCTGGAGACGACAGACTTTCTGTTCTTCTCCAGTGACCGGGAAACCCTCCGGCTGATCCATATAGATCTCTTCTTCAACGAAACCGTTGAGGAAGGCCGTTTTCACGTCCATCTGCCATATTTCATAGTCATACCATGCTGCTATGGCAAGCAGGATCCGAATGGACTTAGCCATGGCTACTGGCGAGTAGGTATCCTCAAAATCGACCCCGGGTCGTTGAGTGTATCCCTTAGCTACAAGCCTAGCCTTAAAGGTTGTGACTTCTCCATCAACGCCGAGTTTGCGCTTGTAGACCCACTTACAGCCCACTGGCTTAACACCTTTCGGTGGATCTACAAGTCTCCAAACTTGGTTCTCGCTCATGGAGTCCATTTCGGTCTTCATGGCCTCAAGCCATTTCCCGGAGTCGATGTCAGACATCGCTTCCCCATATGTCTTAGGATCGTTATCCAGAAGATCGGTCGCACCTAGAAACCCATATCTCACTGGAGGTCTGGATTCTCTAGTGGACCTACGGAGGACGGGAACGTCAGTGGTGACTGTGGGCGCTGACTGTATCGGAGCCGGCAGTTCAGGGGCCGAGACTGGCCCTTCTTGAGGTTGTCCTTCATGCCTAGCATGTTGGACTTCTCTAGGTTGGTCAGCCCTTCGGCTATCTATCCTGAATCCTCTAAGTGAGGGTTCCACGGCCTCCTCTGATGGCTGGATTCCATCACTTGATTCCTCAAGGATCAGCTCATCAGGTTGGATATCCTCCGGGAAGCCTTGCTCCAAGAATACTGCATTTTCTTGAAACAAACACCTTTTGTTCCAAGGGGTCATAAAAGTAATAACCCGCAGTTTCTTTAGGGTATCCAACGAACCTGCATAAGCTAGACCTAGATTCTAACTTATCTCCCACTAACCTCTTGATGTATGCGGGGCTACCCCACACTTTCAAGTAGTTGTAGGATGCAGGCTTGCCGTGCCATATCTCATATGGCGTTTGGGTCAATGCACTAGTAGGCGCTAAATTCAATAATTTGGCCGCCGTTTCTAGTGCATAGCCCCAAAACGATAAGGGCAATTTGGTAAAACTCATCATGGACCGAACCATGTCCAACAGGGTTCGATTCCTCCTTTTAGAGACACCATTTAACTGCGGTGTTCCTGGAGGTGTCCATTCTGATATTATACCATGTTCTTTTAGATAATCTAGGAACTCCGTACTAAGGTATTCACCGCCTCGGTCCGACCGTAGGATTTTAATTTTGCAGTTGGTTTGGTTTTCCACTTCAATTCTAAATTCTTTAAACCTCTCAAGAGCTTCAGACTTGTACCTCATCAGGTAAACATAACCATACCGTGAATGATCATCGGTGAAGGTTATGAAGTATGAGAACCCACCTCGGGCCTGCGTCCTTAGTGGTCCACATACGTCTGTATGGACCAAGTCCAACAGACCTGTGGCAAGCCTGCTTTGTCCTACAAAGGGCCTCTTGGTCATTTTCCCTCTTAGACAGGACTCACAAGTTGGTAGATCGCTCAAGTCCCCAACCTTAGGTTCTTTGAGTCTACCAACCTTTTCATCCTATCTTGGGATATGTGACCTAGCCTAGCGTGCCACAGACGTGCGTTCCCGTTATTATCTAATTTTCGTTTGTGTTGTGCATTGAGGACGAAATTCCTTTGTTGCAAGATATAGAGTCCGTTATGCAATGTACCAAGTAGATGAGCAATTCCACACCTCATCAAATAAAAAGCAATTTTTATTGATTCTAAACACATAACCACTATTGTCCAACAATGGAATGGAAATGATGTTTTTAATCATACTGGGTACAAAATAAACTTGCTCTAAATCTATGCTAATATTATCACTAATCACTAGAGTGGCGGATCCTACTGCTTCTGCCGAGATGGCCTTGCCATTCCCAAGCTTCAGGATCATGTCCCCGCTACCCAGTTTTCTGCTTCTTTTCAACACCTGCAAGTCATTGCAAATGTGAGCTCCACAGCCGGTATCTAATACCCAAGAGGCAGAACTAGTGACCATATTAACCTCAATCACATATATACCTTGGTTCGAGAAGAGTTTGGGGCACTCTCTCTTCCAATGCCCTTTCTCACGGCAGTTGATACATATGTCATATGCCTTTGACTGTTGCTTGGAGACAACCTTTCCCTTTCCTTTGCCTTTCCCCTCTTTGGCAATGGGAACACTCTTAGTGTTCATAGCTGCTTTGACGGCCTTTCCCTTCCCTTTCTTCTTCTTCCAACGTCCGGCACCCTTGCCTTTCGTATTAGAAGTCGAAGCACCTCCAAACAATACCGAAGGCGTGGACTTCTTAGTCGTTGCCTCGTATTGCACCAACATATTGATCAACTCATGAATGCCCTTCTCAAGTGCGTTCATGTTGTAGTTGACGATAAATTAGTCAAAGGAGGGTGGGAGTGACTGAAGGATCACATCTATGTACGTTTCATTATCGAGACCTGCCTTTAGGTCCTCGAGCTTTTCCACCAGGGTAAGCATTTTAACCCCGTGCTCTTGTACAGAGGATCCTTCTGTTATTTTAGTTCCAAAGAACGCCTTGGTCGCGACATACCTAGTATGCCGGTCCGGGACTGCATAGCAATCCTTAAGGCGAGCCATAATGGAAGGGACATCGTCTAGCCTTTCATATTGCTTCTGAATCTCATTGGTCATCGAAGCAAGTATGATGCTACGGACCTTTCGGTTATCCTTATGCCAAGTCTCGAACGTCTCACGTTCTTCTGGCGTGGATCCTTCCGGTAAGGTCCTAGGGAGAGGCTCGTCCATGACGTAGCCTTGGTTCTCGTAATCTAGGACTATCCTGAGATTGCGCAACCAGTCGTTGTAGTTTCCATTGAATTTGTTTGTCTCAAGAATGGTGGAAAGTGGGTTCTTAGACATTTTAAAATCTACATTTTAGAAAACAGCACGCGATCAGCAGAAAATAAAAAGACGGTGGTTTGATAAAAAAATAATTAAATGCATGGACTTTAGTCATTTAATCCTCCCACTATTTATACGAAAACACGGTACTCTCAAACGTGATTTTCCGAAAATCCTTTCCAAGTGGGCTTGGGATCCACAGCGATTTTTCCATACCCCGCTTTTACGATTCGCATGGAAAAGATCCTGTGGGAGGTATTCCATACCATTCTCGTTCCACGAGATTCCCAAGATTATTGCCTCACCCTTTCACATGATCCCGAGGACTCCAAGCGAATCATGTTAATTGGGCGTTAGACCCAACCCAACCGACCGAGCCACGGACCCACTGGTACCCCCACGACTCGTGAGACAGGTAGCAGCAGCCCGCTTTTCGTTCATGACATAATGCAGCTTCCTTTAAGTACAATAACGTGCCACGACTTGTGAGACCACGCTATTGACCTAAAGCAGCTTCCTCATTATGCCATGGATTGGAAGGCATGGACAAACTCCTAGAGTTTATGTCCACTTTGTCTAGGGTCTAATATTTTGACATTGGTCCAACCAATGTGAGAGTAAGTAATGACCGAGATCTCAAATAAATAAATATCTACACATACATCCATAATGCGTAAATAAACCATCCACAACAGTTATACGATAAATAAACAGCCCATTCATTCATCATCATAACCACATGCAAAATTAAAGCCTAGCACGCCCCTGTTGGATGATCACGAGCTCGAATCCTATGCGACCCACTGAGCCCGCAGTGGATCTATGGTCAATCTAGGGTTCGTCCTATACTATTACATTAATAGTAACCCAATCATCATGCTGATGGGCCTTGGTCTCTTTTCCTCTTTCTTCACTTCATGGAAAACTCCAAGGGGGCCTCCCGTCTGGGCTCTCCATGTGGTCCTTCCTTCTTCTCCACCAATTACAAAAAAGAAAGAAACCTCACTCCTAGTCTACTCTCATTACATATTAAAAAAATAGAAACCCCAGCGAAAACCCGGTGGGAGTACATAAGGAGGGAGGTAGAATGCCTTATTATTCCAAGGCAACTAGAAAGAGAGAAGGAGAAAGCAGTAAAAGAGGCACACAGGCCCAACAGAAAATAAACCATACATTCGGTTTAGGGCTCGCGATCATCCATTTCCATCCAACACACATAATCACATGATCCAATCATATAATTACAAAATACCAACAACATATGATTTCCAATCATAAATATCCAAAATAATAAATGAATATGTGCACAACGTGTGAAAAATAAAACACAAATATTGGTAATATTATTTTCTCATTTTAGGAAGACCTTTCCTCATTATTTTAAGTAAAATAACCCCGGGATTCCAAATCCAATTTATTTTACTCCTAAAATAATGTCGTTAGAAAAATAGGCATAATTGAACCAAAAATGATTTTTCAGAATTAATTTAAAATTAAAACTGAAAATAATTAAAAAATTAAAAGGAAAAATACTGCTAGGGTTTTGAAACCCTAGCAGCAGCAGCTGCCGCTGCCGCCGCCGGCACGCGCGCAGGGCAGCAGGCTCAGCCTGCCGCCCCTGCGCGCGCGCAGGCACTGC
Organism: Sesamum alatum; assembly: GCA_034509735.1. NCBI lineage: Eukaryota > Viridiplantae > Streptophyta > Magnoliopsida > Lamiales > Pedaliaceae > Sesamum > Sesamum alatum. The sequence goes on along the minus strand of JACGWO010000009.1, from coordinate 28,613,836 downwards.
CTGGCTGGCGCGCGCGTGCAGGCCCCTTGCCTGCGTGCGCGCGCGCCTGGCCGGCAGGCCGCCGCGCGCGCAGGCTCCCTTGCCTTGCGCGCGCGCTGGTCTGCTGGCTGCCGGCCGTGCCGTGCGCAGTGTGCGCGCGTGCCTGCTGGGCGCGCACGCGCAGACTCCTCCGTCTGCGTGCGCGCGCCTGGCGGCGCTGCCCAGAGCCCGTCCGTGCGCGGCCTTGCGCTGCCCTGCGCCCAGCCTTCCTGGCTGCGCGCTGCTCCCGCACGACCGGCTGGGCGGGCGCGCGCAGGCCTCCCTTGCCTGCGCGCATCTGCCCTGCCGGCACCGTGCGGCTGCGCGCGGCCAGCCCTCCCGGCTGGCCGGCTGCGTCGTTTCTCGTTTTGCGTTCAATTTTCCACCCCGTTTCCCAAGAAAAACAGAAAAAATACCAACATTCAGAAATTCATACGAATTAAAAGCAATAAAATCGACATTCTTAAAATCAAGAACAATCAAGATTTAATATAAAACATGCCAATATCACGTTTCATGCTTATAACGCACATAAACCCTAGGCCTATACACCGAACCGGTCTCTGATACCACTGAAAGAGATCGGTGGATCGTCCCGGGAATTGCGCAAATGCGGAAGCGTGGTAAAATAAACATACAAAAATAAAGGTCATGCTTTTACTTGAAAAGAACACGCTCAAGGGGTGTGCCCTTGAGGTTCCCGGGCGTTCAAATAAAGAAATCATGGGAGGCCATAGAGTTGAAAATTAAAGAGCGACGAAAATCTTAAACGAGACCTACCCGTTGTCGTTTTCGTCTTCAACTGCTACTCGCGTTGTTCCCCGTTTTGCACCAAGACCTCGTTCTTGAGATCCTCCAAATCGTGACACACGATCCACCCACGTGTCTTGCACGTCGTGGTAGCAACGAACAAGTGTATAATTTTTGGAGTGGACGAATCAATAACACGTTATCAATTAACGGTATTGGTTCGTCTAAGTTCTAATGTTCCAAGAACAAAAGAACCAAGAAATATTTTTCTTGCTAGGGAGAGAGGGGGCGGACGAGAGATGAGGAGAAGGGGAGAGTGTGTGTTGTGTGTGTTTTTCAAAATCATCATCTTACAAATGTTGGAAGCTAGAGGTTTATATAGAGGAAGAGTTTAATCCTCTTTAAACTCAAACTCTAAGTAACCTAATTTGACTAGGATTTTGACCTAGTCAAAGTCCTAGTCAAACTAGTGTTTGACCTAGTCAAACGAATCCTAGCCTTCCATCTCCCCTTTCCATCTCAACCGTTGATTTTGAAAGAAATTGTGGGTCGTCCCGGGAAAAGCGCGAATGCGGAAGCGCGGTATAATTAAAATTAATATGGAATTTAAACATGCTTTTAAATTAAAACACGTTTCAAAGGGTGTGCCTTTGAAATTTCCCGGGCGTTCGGTGTATCTCATGAACGAATAACACAAAATAAATCATGGAGGCCATAGGGTTGGAAATTAAAGAGAGGACGAAAAATTAAAACGAGACCTACCCGTTGTCGTTTTCGTCTTCAACGGCTACAAGCGTTGTTCCCCGTTTTGCACCAAGATCTCGTCTTTGAGACTCTCTAAATCGTGACACACGATCCACCCACGTATCTTGCACGTCGTGCTAGCAACGAACAAGTTTATGTTTTTGGAGTGGATGAATCAATAACACATTATTGATTAATGGTATTGATTCATCAAGTTCTTAATGTTCCAAGAACAAAAAGAACCAAGAAAATATTTCTTGGAGAGGGAGAGAGAATCGGACGAGAGAGAGGGAGAGAGAATCCGTGTGTGTGTGTTGTAGTGTGTGTGTTGGAGTTTCATCATCCTTCAACTTGTAGGATGCTAGGGGTTTATATAGAAGAGGAGTCTAATCCTCTTTAAACTCCTCTTTCAAGAACTCTATTTTGACTAGGATTTTGACCTAGTCAAAGTAGTGTTTTGACCTAGTCAAAACAATCCTAGCCATCCATCTCTCCCATTCATCTCACCGTTGATTTAATTTAATGAAAGATTATGTGGATCGTCCCGGGAAAAGCGCGAATGCGGAAGCGCGGTATAATTAAAGAATTAAAACGGAATTTAAACATGCTTTTAAATTAAAACACGTTTCAAAGGGTGTGCCTTTGAAATTTCCCGGGCATTCGGTGTATCTCATGAACGTATAACATTAAAATAAATCATGGAGGCCATAGGGTTGAAAATTAAAGAGGGACGAAAATTTAAAACGAGACCTACCCGTTGTCGTTTTCGTCTTCAACGGCTACACGCGTTGTTCCCCGTTTTGCACCAAGATCTCGTTCTTGAGACCCTCTAATTCGTGACACACGATCCACCCACGTATCTTGCACGTCGTGCTAGCAACGAACAAGTGTATAATTTTGGAGTGGATGAATCAATAACACATTATCAATTAATGGTATTGATTCATCAAGATTCTAATGTTCCAAGAACAAAAGAATCAAGAAAATAATTTTCTTGAGAGAGAGAGAGGGCGGACGAGAGAGATGGGAGAGAGAGATCCGTGTGTGTGTGTTGTAGTGTGTGTGTTGGAGATTCATCATCATGTAAATTGTAGGATGCTAGGGGTTTATATAGAAGAGGAGTTTTAATCCTCTTTAAACTCCTCTTTTAAGAACTCTAATTTGACTAGGATTTTGACCTAGTCAAAGTCCTAGTCAAACTAGTGTTTTTTGACCTAGTCAAAACGATCCTAGCCATCCATCTCTCCCATTAATCTCAACCGTTGATTTGATTTAATTTAATTTAATGGAAATATTTAAAACCTATTTAAATATTTCCAAGAGGCTAAAATAAATATAAATATTATTTAAGCCCATTAAATAAATCCCTTTGATAAATCCAATTTATCAATTTAATTCCTCCTATCAAATAGAAAGAATTATTTCTCCAAGAAAAATAAAGGTCCCGATTAAATCTAATTTAATCATTCCTTCACTCCAATATTTAATTCCAAATTAAATATTTAATTGTGTGTGGATAGTGTGTGACTCTTTAGGTTCACCATTCAGCTAGACTTGGTCGGATTCCTAGAATCCGTCCGTTACCATGGGTGGCCATCTAGCAACGGTCCATGGCACTAGAGACTAGGTGAAAATATTCAGGGATGAACATTTAGGCTCTAACAGTACGCTTGTCCTTCTGTCTTCGGTCTCATCACTTAGTGTCTAGGGCACGGAAAATGCAGGTACCCATTTTGGACCTAAGTGTCGGTCTGTCCTCACTAAACGCCGCAAGGGAAACCTTCCCTTCTGTTCAGTCACTGTGGCCACAGTTTTAGGGACAAGACCTAGAGCATACATGAGACTCAACTGTCAAAACCTATTGACAGGAGACAGATCCTTTCTTGGAAACTACTGTCACTTTGCACACCAGAACTGCACTAGACATGGCTTATGACTACCAAAGAGAATTCTGGCAATCTCTCACCATATCTAAGATACAGCCCTGATGTACAGGTAAACTCAGCAATTCCTCAAGTCAAAGGACTTGACCTGTACCGTTGGAACCGGGAATACACGTCATACCTTGCTGACCATACTCAAGGTCCTCCGTAAGACGGTTCCCGCGAGTCACCTCAGTCAGCTGCATCCTAGCAGGCTAACCCACTAACACTGCTTAGACGATCCTCGTCACCCGTCGATGAAACACGACAGCAGATGCTTAGTGCAAGTCTCAAATGGAATCCCGGTACCCATTTTCGGGATTCCTTGACTTGGAGATTTCCGGACTGATTCGGGAAGACTGATTTCATGGACCTACCTCCAAGCGTAGTCCCAGTCCCTGAAATTGATGCTCAGTCCGTGGGCTTTGTTTGCGTAGTGAACAGATATAGAAAAAATGGGTGCAAGTGAACACAAACAAAGTAATGCCAAATGAAAATTCACTTCTTTATTCATTAATGATTCATCAAAACACTTATAATTGTCCAGACATAGGTTACATATACCCGCCAAAATTGGCTTACATGGTCACCTATTCTAACAATTAATTTAATGGAATATTTAAAACCTATTTAAATATTTCCAAGAGGCTAAAATAAATATAAATATTATTTAAGCCCATTAAATAAATCCCTTTGATAAATCTAATTTATCAATTTAATTCCTTATATCTAATAGAAGGAATTATTTCTCCAAGAAAAATAAAGGACCGATTAAATCCAATTTAATCATTCCTTCACTCCAATATTTAATTCCTAATTAAATATCTAAATGTGTGTGGATAGTGTGTGACTCTTTAGGTTCACCTTTCAACTAGACTTGGTCGGATTCCTAGAATCCTTCCATTACCATGGGTGGCCATCTAGCAACGGTCCATGGCACTAGAGACTAGGTGAAATATTCAGGGATGAACATTTAGGCTCTAACAGTACACTTGTCCTTCTGTCTTCGGTCTCATCACTTAGAGTCTTAGGGCACGGATAATGCAGGTACCCATTTTGGACCTAAGTGTCGGTCTGTCCTCACTAAAAGCCGCAAGGGAATCCTTCCCTTCTGTTCAGTTACTGTGGCCACAGATTTTAGGGACAAGACACAGAGCATACATGAGACTCAACTGTCAATACCTATTGGCAGGAGACAGATCCTTTCTTGGAAACTACTGTCACTTTGTACACCAGAACTATACTAGACATGGCTTATGACTACCAAAGAGAATTCTGGCAATCTCTCACCATATCTAAGATACAGCCCTAACGTACAGGTAAACTGAGCAATTCCTCAAGTCAAAGGACTTGGCCTGTACCGTTAGAACCGGGAATACACGTCATACCTTGCTGACCATACTCAAGGTCCTCCGTAAGACGGTTCCCGCGAGTCACCTCAGTCAGCTGCGTCCTAGCATGCTAACCCACTAACACTGCTTAGACGATCCTCGTCACCCGTCGATGAAACACGACAGCAGGTGCTTAGTGCAAGTCTCAAATGGAATCCCGGTACCCATTTTCGGGATTCCTTGACTTGGAGATTTCCGGACTGATTCGGGAAGACTGATTCCATGGACCTACCTCCAAGCGTAGTCCCAGTCCCCGAAATTGATTCTCAGTCCGTGGGCTTTGTTTGCGTAGTGAACAGATATGGAAAACAAATATAAGTGAACACAAACAAAGTGATGCCAGATGAAATTCACTTCTTTATTCATTAATGATTTATCAAACACCTGAAATTGTCTAGACATAGGTTACATATTCCTGCCAAAATTGGCTTACATGGTCACCTATTCTAACAATCTCCCACTTGACCTTTAAAGCCAATCACCCATATGCCTAATCCCATCTTCTCAAGATGTTGCGTATGAGCACTCTACGACATAGGCTTTGTCAGCGGGTCTGCTGTGTTGTCTGCTGAGTTGACTCGGTCCATCCGAACGTCACCTCTTCCTACCATTTCTCTAAGAAGATGGTAGCGTCTAAGAATGTGTTTGGAACGGTGGTGAGATCTCGGTTCCTTTGCTTGCGCTATTGCACCGTTGTTATCACAGAAGATGACAACAGGCTCGGCGATGCTAGGCACCACACCCAACTCTTGAATGTAGTTTCTCATCCAAACCGCTTCCTTAGCAGCTTCTGAAGCTGCTATGTATTCAGCCTCAGTGGTGGTGTCAGCAGTGGTTGCTTGCTTGGAACTTTTCCAAGCCACTACTCCTCCGTTGAGTTTGAATACATACCCCGATTGAGACTTGGCATCATCGTCATCAGACTGGAAGCTAGCGTCGCTAAAGCCTTCCAGAATTAGTTCTCCATTGCCATAGACCAAGAACATTTCCTTAGTCCTCCTAAGGTACTTAAGGATGCCCTTAACGGCATTCCAATGTGCCTCTCCTGCATAGGACTGATATCTGCTTGTCACGCTCAAAGCGTATGCAATGTCAGGCCTGGTGCAATGGACCGCATATTGGATGCTACCTACGGCAGAAGCATAGGGGATGACTTTCATCTTTTCAAGTTCCTCATCAGTCTGCGGGGACTGCTTCTTGGACAACTTGATCCCATGCCTCATTGGAAGGAATCCTCGTTTGGAGTTGTCCATTCGATATCTCTTTAGGACTTTCTCCATATACGAGTTTTGGGTGAGCCCTAACATCCTTTTAGATCTGTCCCTGACAATCTGGATGCCTAGGATGTAGGAGGCTTCACCCAAGTCCTTCATGGAAAACTTGGTTGACAACCATGCTTTTGTGTTTCCTAACATTCTGACGTCATTACCAATGAGCAGAATGTCATCCACGTAAAGCACTAGGAACACTATAGAGCTCCCACTGACCTTCTTGTATACACAAGGGTCGGATTCGTTTTTGATGAAGTCATATCCCCGTATTACTTCATCAAATCGAATGTTCCAACTTCGGGATGCTTGTTTGAGGCCATAGATGGACTTCTGGAGACGACAGACCTTCTGTTCTTCTCCAGTGACCGTGAAACCCTCCGGCTGATCCATATAGATCTCTTCTTCAACGAAACCGTTGAGGAAGGCCGTTTTCACGTCCATCTGCCATATTTCATAGTCATACCATGCTGCTATGGCAAGCAGGATCCGAATGGACTTAGCCATGGCTACTGGCGAGTAGGTATCCTCAAAATCGACCCCGGGTCGTTGAGTGTATCCCTTAGCTACAAGCCTAGCCTTAAAGGTTGTGACTTCTCCATCAACGCCGAGTTTGCGCTTGTAGACCCACTTACAGCCCACTGGCTTAACACCTTTCGGTGGATCTACAAGTCTCCAAACTTGGTTCTCGCTCATGGAGTCCATTTCGGTCTTCATGGCCTCAAGCCATTTCCCGGAGTCGATGTCAGACATCGCTTCCCCGTATGTCTTAGGATCGTTATCCAGAAGATCGGTCGCACCTAGAAACCCATATCTCACTGGAGGTCTGGATTCTCTAGTGGACCTACGGAGGACGGGAACGTCAGTGGTGACTGTGGGCGCTGACTGTATCGGAGCCGGCGGTTCAGGGGCCGAGACTGGCCCTTCTTGAGGTTGTCCTTCATGCCTAGCATGTTGGACTTCTCTAGGTTGGTCAGCCCTCCGTGCGTTAATCCTAAATCCTCTTGGTGAGGTTTCCGCGGCTATTTCTGATGGCTGAGTTCCATCACTTGATTCCTCAAGGATCAGCTCATCAGGTTGGATATCCTCCGGGAAGTCTTGCTCCAAGAATACTGCATTCCTTGAAACAAATACCTTTTGTTCCAAAGGGTCATAAAAGTAATAACCCGCAGTTTCTCTAGGGTATCCAACGAACCTGCATAGGCTAGACCTGGATTCTAGCTTATCTCCCACTAACCTCTTGACGTATGCGGGGCTACCCCACACTTTCAAGTAATTGTAGGACGCAGGCTTGCCGTGCCATATCTCATATGGCGTTTGGGTCAATGCACTGGTAGGCGCCAAATTCAACAACTTGGCTGCCGTTTCTAATGCATAACCCCAAAACGATAAGGGCAATTTGGTAAAACTCATCATGGCCCGAACCATGTCCAACAGGGTTCGGTTCCTCCTCTCAGAGACGCCATTTAACTGTGGTGTTCCGGGAGGTGTCCATTCTGATATTATACCATGTTCTTTTAGATAATCAAGGAATTCGGCACTAAGGTATTCACCACCTCGGTCTGACCGTAGGACTTTAATTTTGCAGTTGGTCTGGTTCTCCACTTCAAGTCTGAATTCTTTAAACCTCTCAAGAGCTTCAGACTTGTACCTCATTAGGTAAACATAACCATACCGTGAATGATCATCGGTGAAGGTTATGAAGTAGGAGAACCCACCTCGAGCCTGCGTCCTTAGTGGTCCACATACGTCTGTATGGACCAAGTCCAACAGACCCGTGGCAAGCCTGCTTTGACCTACAAAGGGCTTCTTGGTCATTTTCCTTCTTAGACAAGATTCACAAGTTGGTAGATCGCTCAAGTCCCCAACCTCTAGGTTCTTTGAGTCTACCAACCTTTTCATCCTATCTTGGGATATGTGACCTAGCCTAGCGTGCCACAGACGTGCGTTCCCGTTATTATCTAATTTCCGTTTGTGTTGAGCGTTAAGAACGAAATTCGTTTGTTGCAAGATATAGAGCCCGTTGTGCAATGTACCAAGTAGATGAGCAATTCCACACCTCATCAAATAAAAGCAATTTTTATTGATTCTCAACTCATAACCACTATTGTCCAACAATGGAATGGAAATGATGTTCTTAATCATACTAGGTACAAAATAAACCTGCTCTAATTCTATGCTAATGGTATCACTAATCACTAAAGTGGCAGATCCTACTGCTTCTGCCGAGATGGCCTTGCCATTTCCAAGCTTCAGGATCATGTCCCCGCTACTTAGTTTTCTGCTTCTTTTCAGCACCTGCAAATCATTGCAAATGTGAGCTCCACAGCCGGTATCCAATACCCAAGAGGCAGAATTAGTGACCATATTATCCTCAATCACATATATACCTTGGTTTGAGAAGAGTTTGGGGCACTCTCTCTTCCAATGCCCTTTCTCACGGCAGTTGATACATATGTCATAAGCCTTTGACTGTTGCTTGGAGACAACCTTTCCCTTTCCTTTGTCTTTCCCCTCTTTGGCAATGGAACACTCTGAGTGTTCGTAGCTGCTATGACGGCTTTTCCCTTCCCCTTCTTCTTTTTCCAACGTCCGGCACCCTTGCCTTTCGTCTTGGAAGTTGAAGCACCTCCAAATAATACCGAAGGTGTGGACTTCTTAGTCATTGCCTCGTATTGCACCAACATATTGAACAACTCATGAATGCCCTTCTCAAGTGCATTCATGTTATAGTTGACGATAAATTGGTCGAAGGAGGGTGGGAGTGACTGAAGGATCACATCTATGTACGTTTCGTTATCGAGACCTGCCTTTAGGTCCTCGAGCTTTTCCACTAGGGTAAGAATTTTAACCCCATGCTCTTGTACAGAGGATCCTTCTGTCATTTTAGTTCCAAAGAACGCCGTGGTCGCGACATACCTAGTATGCCGGTCCGGGACTGCATAGCAATCCTTAAGGCGAGCCATAATGGAAGGGACAGCGTCTAGCCTTTCATATTGCTTCTGAATCTCATTGGTCATCGAAGCAAGTATGACGCTACGGACCTTCCGGTTATCCTTATGCCAAGTCTCGAACGTCTCACGTTCTTCTGGCGTGGATCCTTCCGGTAAGGTCCTAGGGAGAGGCCCGTCCATGATGTAGCCTTGGTTCTCGTAATCTAGGACTATCCTGAGATTGCGCAACCAGTCGTTGTAGTTGGTTCCATTAAATTTGTTTGTCTCAAGAATGGTTGATAGTGGGTTCTTAGACATTTTAAATCTACATTTAGAAAACAACGCGCGATCAGCAGAAAATAAAGACGGTGGTTTGATGAAATAATTAAATGCTTGGTCTTTAGTCATTTAATCCTCCCACTATTTATACGAAAACACGGTACTCTCAAACGTGATTTTCGGGAAATCCTTTCCTAGTGGGCTTGGGATCCACAGCGATTTTTCCCATACCCCGCTTTTACGATTCACATGGAAAAGATCCTGTGGGAGGTATTCCATACCATTCTCGTTCCACGAGATTCCCAAGATTATTGCCTCACCCTTTCGCATGATCCCGAGGACTCCAAGCGAATCATGCTAATTGGGCGTTAGACCCGACCCAATCGACCGAGCCATGGACCCACTAGTACCCCCACGACTCGTGAGACAGGTAACAGCAGCCCATTTTTCGTTCATGACACAGTGCAGCTTCTTTTAAGTACAATAACGTGCCACGACTCGTGAAACCACGCTATTGACCTAAAACAGCTTCCTCACTATGCCACGGATTGGAAGGCATGGACGAACTCCTAGAGTTCATGTCCACTTTATCTAGGGTCTAATATTTCAACATTGGTCCAACCAATGTGAGAGTAGTGAATGACCGAGATCTCATAATATATATGCATACATTCATCCATAATGCATAAATAAAATCCATCCATAGCAGTTATATGATAAATAAAAGCCATTCATCCATCATAATAACCACATGCAAAATTAAAGCCTAGCACGCCCCTGTTGGATGATCACGAGCCCAAATCCTATGCGACCCACTGAGCCCGCAGTGGATCTATGGTCAATCTAGGTTGGTCCTATACTATTACAATAATAGTAACCCAATCATCATGCTGATGGGCCTTGGTCTCTTTTCTCTTTCTTCACTTCATGGAAAACGCCAAGGGACCTCCGGTCTGGGCTCTCCATGTGGTCCTTCCTTCTTCTCCACCAATTACAAAAAGAAACCTCACTCCTAGTCTACTCTCATTACATATTAAGAAATAGAAACCCCAGCGAAAACCCGGGGGGAGTACATAAGGAGGGAGGTAGAAAGCCTTATTATTCCAAGGCACTAGAAAGAGAGAAGGAGAAAGCAGTTAAAGAGGCACACAGGCCCAACAGAAAATTAAACCATACATTCGGTCTAGGGCTCGTGATCATCCATTTCCATCCAACACACGTAATTACATGATCCAATCACATAATCATAATATTCCAACAACACATGATTTCCAATCATATTAATCCAAGATGAAAATAAATGAACATGTGTGCAACGTGTGAAAATAAAAAATATAAATATTGGTAATATTAATCTTTTTTCTCGTTTTAGGAAAACCTTTCCTCATTATCTTAAGTAAAATAACCCCGGGATTCCAAATCCAATTTATTTTACTCCTAAAATAATGTCTTTAGGAACTTAGGAAAAATTGAACCCAAAAAACGATTTTTCAGAATTAATTCAAAATTAAAACTGCAAATTAATTTAAAATAAAATAACACTAGGGTTTCAAAACCCTAGCTTCACAGCCACCGGCCGCCGCCGCCTGCAGCAGCCAGCCGGCCGGCCGCGTGCGCAGGCGCTGCCAGGCCGGGCGCGCCGCGCGAGGCCCCTGCCTGCTTGCGCGCGCGCCTGACCGGCAGCGCACTGCACGGCCTAGCGCATCGGCAGGCCGACGCGCGCGCAGGCTTGTTGGCCGCCGGCCGTGTGCCTGCGCTGTGCGCAGAGCGCGCGTGCAGACGCGCACTGGGCGTGCGTGCCGGGCGCGCGCGCGCAGACTCCTTTGTCTACCCGCGCGCGCGCCTGGAGGCGCTTTCCAAAATAATAAATGAATATGTGCACAACGTGTGAAAAATAAAACACAAATATTGGTAATATTATTTTCTCATTTTAGGAAAATCTTTCCTCATTATTTTAAGTAAAATAACCCCGGGATTCCAAATCCAATTTATTTTACTCCTAAAATAATGTCGTTAGAAAAATAGGCATAATTGAACCAAAAAATGATTTTTCAGAATTAATTTAAAATTAAAACTGAAAATAATTAAAAAATTAAAAGGAAAAATACTGCTAGGGTTTTGAAACCCTAGCAGCAGCAGCTGCCGCCGCCGCCGCTGGCACGCGCGCAGGGCAGCAGGCTCAGCCTGCCGCCCCTGCGCGCGCAGGCACTGCCTGGCTTGGCGTGCGCGTGCAGGCTCCCTTGCCTTGCGCGCGCGTTGGTCTGCTGGCTGCCGGCCGTGCCGTGCGCAGTGTGCGCGCGTGCTTGCTGGGCGCGCACGCGAAGACTCCTCTGTCTGCGTGCGCGCGCGCCTGGCGGCGCTGCCCAGAGCCCGTCCGTGCGCGGCCTTGCGCGCGTTCGGTGTATCTCATGAACGAATAACACAAAATAAATCATGGAGGCCATAGGGTTGGAAATTAAAGAGAGGACGAAAAATTAAAACGAGACCTACCCGTTGTCGTTTTCGTCTTCAACGGCTACAAGCGTTGTTCCCCGTTTTGCACCAAGATCTCGTCTTTGAGACCCTCTAAATCGTGACACACGATCCACCCACGTATCTTGCACGTCGTGCTAGCAACGAACAAGTTTATGTTTTTGGAGTGGATGAATCAATAACACATTATTGATTAATGGTATTGATTCATCAAGTTCTTAATGTTCCAAGAACAAAAAGAACCAAGAAAATATTTCTTGGAGAGGGAGAGAGAATCGGACGAGAGAGAGGGAGAGAGAATCCGTGTGTGTGTGTTTGTAGTGTGTGTGTTGGAGTTTCATCATCCTTCAACTTGTAGGATGCTAGGGGTTTATATAGAAGAGGAGTCTAATCCTCTTTAAACTCCTCTTTCAAGAACTCTATTTTGACTAGGATTTTGACCTAGTCAAAGTAGTGTTTTGACCTAGTCAAAACAATCCTAGCCATCCATCTCTCCCATTCATCTCACCGTTGATTTAATTTAATTTAATGGAATATTAAAACCTATTTAAATATTTCCAAGAGGCTAAAATAAATATAAATATTATTTAAGCCCATTAAATAAATCCTTTGATAAATCTAATTTATCAATTTAATTCCTTATATCTAATAGAAGGAATTATTTCTCCAAGAAAAATAAAGGACCCGATTAAATCCAATTTAATCATTCCTTCACTCCAATATTTAATTCCTAATTAAATATCTAAATGTGTGTGGATAGTGTGTGACTCTTTAGGTTCACCTTTCAGCTAGACTTGGTCGGATTCCTAGAATCCTTTCGTTACCATGGGTGGCCATCTAGCAACGGTCCATGGCACTAGAGACTAGGTGAAATATTCAGGGATGAACATTTAGGCTCTAACAGTACACTTGTCCTTCTGTCTTCGGTCTCATCACTTAGAGTCTAGGGCACGGATAATGCAGGTACCCATTTTGGACCTAAGTGTCGGTCTATCCTCACTAAACGCCGCAAGGGAATCCTTCCCTTCTGTTCAGTTACTGTGGCCACAGATTTTAGGGACAAGACACAGAGCATACATGAGACTCAACTGTCAATACCTATTGGCAGGAGACAGATCCTTTCTTGGAAACTACTGTCACTTTGTACACCAGAACTGTACTAGACATGGCTTATGACTACCAAAGAGAATTCTGGCAATCTCTCACCATATCTAAGATACAGCCCTAACGTACAGGTAAACTGAGCAATTCCTCAAGTCAAAGGACTTGGCCTGTACCGTTGGAACCGGGAATACACGTCATAACCTTGCTGACCATACTTAAGGTCCTCCGTAAGACGGTTCCCGCGAGTCACCTCAGTCAGCTGCGTCCTAGCATGCTAACCCACTAACACTGCTTAGACGACCCTCGTCACCCGTCGATGAAACACGACAGCAGGTGCTTAGTGCAAGTCTCAAATGGAATCCCGGTACCATTTTCGGGATTCCTTGACTTGGAGATTTCCGGACTGATTCGGGAAGACTGATTCCATGGACTTACCTCCAAGCGTAGTCCCAGTCCCCGAAATTGATTCTCAGTCTGTGGGCTTTGTTTGCGTAGTGAACAGATATGGAAAACAAATATAAGTGAACACAAACAAAGTGATGCCAGATGAAATTCACTTCTTTATTCATTAATGATTTATCAAACACCTGAAATTGTCTAGACATAGGTTACATATTCCTGCCAAAATTGGCTTACATGGTCACCTATTCTAACAGATTTTAATTTAACGGAATATTTAAATCCTATTAAATATTCCAAAAGGCTAAATAAATATAATATCATAAATAAATATTATTATTTATTCTAAGCCCATTAAATCAACCCTTTTAATAAATCCTATTTATTAATTTAATTCCCTTTATCAAATAGAAGGAATTAATTTCTCCAAGAAAATATGGGACCCGATTAAATCTAATTTAATCATTCCTTTACTCCAATATTTAATTCCAAATTAAATACTAAGTGTGTGTGGATAGTGTGTGACTCTTTAGGTTCACCATTCAGCTAGACTTGGTCGGATTCCTAGAATCCGTCCGTTACCATGGGTGGCCATCTAGCAACGGTCCATGGCACTAGAAACTAGGTGAAATATTCGGGGATGAACATTTAGGCTCTAACACTACACTTGTCCTTTTATCTTCGGTCTCATCACTTAGAGTCTAGGGCACGGAAAAAGCAGGTACTCATTTTGGACCTAAGTGTCGGTCTGTCCTTACTAAACGCCGCAAGGGAAACCCTTTCCCTTCTGTTCAGTTACTGTGGCCACAGATTTCAGGGACAAGACACAGAGTATACATGAGACTCAATTGTCAACACCTTTTGACAGGAGACAGATCCTTTCTTGGAAACTACTGTCACTTTGTACACTCGAGCTGCACTAGACATGGCTTATGACTACTCAAGAGTATTTTGGCAATCTCTCACCATATCTAAGATACAGACCTGATGCACAGGTAAGTCAGCAGTTCCTCAAGTCAAAGGACTTGGCCTGTACCGTTGGAACCGGGAATACACGTCATACCTTGCTGACCATACTCAAGGTCCTCCGTAAGACGGTTCCCGCGAGTCACCTCAGTCAGCTGCTTCCTAGCACGCTGACCCACTAACACTGCTTAGACGACCTTCGTCACCCGTCGATGAAATACGACAGCAGATGCTTAGTGCAAGTCTTAAAGGGAATCCCGGTACCCATTTTCAGGATTCCTTGACTTGGAGATTTTCGGACTGATTCGGCGAGACTGATTTCATGGACCTACCTCCAAGCGTAGTCCTAGTCCCCGAAATCGTTTCTCAGTCCGTGGGCTTTGTTTGCGTAGTGAATAGAGATGTAAATGCAGATATAAGTGAACGTAAACAAAGTATTGCCATATGAATTTTCACTTCTTTATTCATAAATGTTTTATCAAATACCAAAGAATTGTCTAGACATAGGTTACATATTCCTGCCAAAATTGGCTTACATGGTCACCTATTCTAACAGAGCGCAACAAAGAAGGTACCATTGGTGACGAACACTCATCTTATTCATCACATAATAATATTACATTCACATCAAGTTGTCGGATAGGTTACAAATTGCCAAACCTATTGGCTTCTGGTCACCTATTCCAACAATCTCCCACTTGACCTAAAGCCAATCACCCATTGACCTCGAACCTCTTATTCAGATGGTGAGTATGGGCAACTTGCGACATGGGCTTAGCAAGTAGATCTGCTATGTTTTCTACGAAGCTGACTCGGTCCAACCGAACGTCACTCCTGCAATCTATCTCTCTAAGAGATGGCAGCGTCTTAGAATATGCTTGGATCGTGATGAGATCTCGGTTCCTTTGCTAGCGCTATCGTCCCGTTTGTTATCATAAAAGATAATTACGGGATTAGCAATGCTAGGTACTACATCCAACCCTTGGATGTAGCTCATCAACCAAACCACTCCTTAGCAGCTTCCAAAGCCACTATGTATTCAAAACTCTCTGGTGGAGTCCGCCGTGGTAGCCTGCTTGGAACTCTTCCAAGCAACCACGCCACCATTAAGTCTGAACACATAACCAGACTGAGACTTGGCATCATCGTCATCCGACTGGAAGCTAGCGTCGCTATAGCCTTCCAGTATCAACTCTCCACTGCCGTAGATCAAGAACATGTCCTTAGTTCTTTTGAGGTACTTCAGGATAGTCTTGACTGCACTCCAGTGTGCCTCCCTGGCACACGACTGATATCGACTTGTTACGCTCAAAACGAAAGCCACATCAGGTCTAGTGCACTGAACGACATACTGTATGCTGCCTGCGGCTGAAGCATAGGGGATGTCCAACATCCTTTTAAGATCCTCATCAGTCTTAGGAGACTGCTTCTTGGATAACTTAATTCCATGCCTCATAGGAAGGAATCCTCGTTTTGAGTTCTCCATCTTTAGGGCTTTCTCAATATACGAGGATTGGGCCATTCCTAACATCCTTCTAGATCTATCCCTGTAGATCTTGATGCCAAGGATGTAGGATGCCTCGCCCATATCCTTCATGGAGAATTGCGTTGACAACCAAGCTTTAGTGGTACCTAACATCTTAGCATCATTCCCAATGAGCAAGATGTCATCCACGTAAAGCACCAGAAATGCAACTGAGCTCCCACTGATCTTCTTGTATACACAAGGATCGGACTCGTTCTTGATGAAATCATATCCCTGTATGACTTCATCAAAACGTATGTTCCAGCTTGGGGAAGCTTGTTTGAGGCCATAGATGGACCTTTGGAGACGGCAGACCTTCTGCTCTTTTCCAACAGTTGTGAAACCTTCCGGCTGATCCATATAGATGTCTTCCTCTACGAAACCGTTGAGGAAGGCCGTCTTCACGTCCATCTGCCATATTTCATAGTCATACCATGCTGCTATGGCAAGCAGTATCTGAATGGACTTGGCCATTGCTACGGGCGAGTAGGTTTCCTCAAAATCGACCCCGGGTCGTTGAGTGTAACCTTTCGCCATAAGCCTGGCTTTGAAGGTTGTAACCTCCCCGTCAGCTCCAAGCTTACGTTTGTAGAACCATTTACACCCTACGGGTTTAACCCCTTTGGGTGGATCTACTAGGGTCCAAACCTTGTTTGTACCCATCGAGTCCATCTCGGATTTCATGGCCTCAAGTCACTTGTCCGAATTGATGTCTGACATCGCTTCTCCGTACGTCTTCGGATCATTATCCAACTGACCGGTCAGGCCCAGAAATCCATACCTATCAGGTGCATGGGATATTCTAGCCGACCTACGGAGGACTAGAACAATATCAGTGGGAACTTCTGGCTCAGATGTCACTGCCGCCTCTTGGGGTGCCTCACTTGATTCCCCAAGGAGCACCTCATCGCGTTGACTATCCGATGGAAAACCTTTTTCCAAGAACACTGCGTTTCACGAGACAAAAACCTTTTGCTCGGAGGGATCATAAAAATAATACCCCGCAGTTTCTTTTGGATAGCCGATCAACCTGCATAAACTAGACCTCGAGTCCAGTTTATCTCCCACTAATCTCTTGACATATGCGGGGCAACCCCACACTTTCAAGTATTTGTAGGAGGCAGGCTTGCTATGCCATATCTCATATGGCGTCTGGGATACCTTTTTAGATGGCGCCAAGTTCAAAACTTTGGTCGTCGTCTCAAGAGCGTATCCCCAGAAGGAAAGGGGTAGTTCGGTAAAACTCATCATGGATCGGACCATGTCCAGCAAGGTCTGATTCCTCCTTTAAGACACACCATTAAGCTGCGGTGTTCCAGGAGGGGTCCACTGAGAGAGAAACCCATTCTCTTTTATATAATCAGTAAACTCACCACTCAAATACTATCCACCTCGGTCCGACCGAAGGGCTTTGATCTTTCGACCGGTTTGGTTCTCTACTTCAAGTCTGTATTCCTTAAACCTTCCAAAGGCTTCAGACTTGTACCTTATCAAGTAAACATAGCCATACCGTGAGTGATCATCGGTAAAGGTTATGAAGTACGAGTACCCACCTCTAGCCTGAGTATTTAGTGGGCCACACACATCCGTATGGATCAAATCCAACAGACCACTGGCTAGCGTGCTTTGTCCAACAAAGGGTATTTTGGTCATCTTTCCCTTTAGACAGGATTCGCAGATCGGTAGGTTGTCCAAATCATCTATTTCTAGACTCTTTGAGTCCACCAACCTTCTTATCCTATCTTTAGAGATATGACCTAACCTCGCATGCCATATCTGTGCGTTATTATGATCATCATGTTTTCGTTTGTGTTCTGCAGTCATAATCCAATTAGACTGTTGAAGTATGTACAGACCGTTGACCAATGTACCAAGCAGATGAGAAATACCATCTTTGATAATGAAAAAACCGTTTTTATTGATGGTAAATTCATATCCCTCCTTATCAAGGACCGGTATGGAAACAATATTTTTAATCATGCTAGGTACATAGAAACAGTCGTTCAGTACAATCCTAACATGACTACTAATGGCTAACTCTAGTGATCCTACGGCCTCCGCGGCATCAGCCTTGCCATCGCCTAGCCTCAGGATCATCTCATCCTTGGTTAGCCTTCTGCTTCTTTGCAGTGCCTGCAAATCATTGCAGACGTGAGCACCACACCCAGTATCCAATACCCATGAAGCAGAATTAGTAATCATATTTACTTCAACCACAAACATACCTGGGTTGGAGAGGAGTTGTGGACACTCCCTCTTCCAATGCCCTTTCCCTTGGCAATGCATGCAAACATCATTTGCCTTGGACCGCTGAGAACCACGGGCCTTCCCTTTCCCTTTGCTTGGTCCAATCGGAGAAATAGGGGTGCCTGGAGCGCAAGCAGGGGCCGCAACCGTCTTCCCTTTGCCCTTCTTCCTCTTCCAGCGTCCGGCCCTCTTGCCATTCCCCTTGGAGGTCGAAGCCTCTCCTATCAATACCGCCGGCGCCGACTTGTGGATCGTTGCCTCGTATTGGACCAGTATGTTGATCAACTCATGAATAGACTTCTCAAGTCCGTTCATGTTGTAGTTTACAACAAACGGGTCATAGGATGGAGGAAGCGACTAGAGGATCACGTCAATGTACGTGTCATTATTAAGCCCAGCTTTAAGGTCCTCGAGTTTCTCCACTAGGGAGAGCATCTTGACCCCATAACTTTGTACAAATGCTCTTTCAGCAAGCTTGGTGCCAAAGAATGCTTTTGTGGCAGCATATCTAATATGCCTATCTGGAACCGCATAAACCTCGTTCATGCGGAGCATTATGGTGGAGACGTTGCTCAACCTCTCATACTGCTTCTAGATGTCATTAGACATCGAAGCCAGTATGATACTGCGTACTTTTCGGTTGTCCTCATGCCACTTCTCGAACGTCAAACGTTCTTCAGGCGTGGACCCCTCCGGTAAGTCGCTCGGTGGTGGCTCGTCCAAGACGTAGCCTTGGTTCTCGAAATCGAGGAGAATCCTCAGGTTTCTCAGCCAGTCCGGGTAGTTCGTTCCGTTGAATTTGTTAGTCTCAAGAATCATGGTTAACGGGTTCTTAGACATATCTACATTATTAAAAAATGTAAAGCAGAAATTAGCAGATGATGGTAATATTATTGCTCAAGTTGAAGACTTAGTCTTTTAGTCTTTAACCCTCCCACTATTTATACGAAAGTCCGCCACTCTCAAGCGGAGTTTCGGGAAATCATTTCCTAGTGGGCTTGGGATCCACAAGCGTAATCTCCATGCCCCACTTTTACGATTCACATGAAGAAGACCTTGTGGGAGATATCCAATATCATTCTCATCCAATGAGATTCCCAAGATATTTTGCCTCACCTATTCACATGGTCCCGAGGACTCCAAGCGAAACATGTTACTCAGTGTTGGGCCCGACCCATCAACGAAATCATGCCTCAAACTGTCGCCTCCCACGACTCGTGAGACAGGGAAACAACGAGCGCAGTCTTTTTGTTCACAACAATAGTGCAGCTTTCCCCTAGTCCAAGTGTGCCACGACTCGTGAGACCACACTTGGGTAGTGGTAGCTTCCTCACCACATTGTTGTGGATAGAAGGCTCGGACAGACCAAAATACCATTTTGATCCAAGTCCGTTCTGGGCCTAATATTTAATTTGGTCCAACCAAATGAGAGTTTGTGTATGACCGAGACCTCATCACATTATTGTGTTTTAGCATGCATAAATATCCAATATTTAAAGCGACAAATAAATGACAAGAATTGTGGATCGTCCCGGGAAAAGCGCGAATGCGGAAGCGCGGTATAATTAAAAAATAAATGCGGAATTTAAACATGCTTTAATTAAAGAACACGTTTCAAAGGGTGTGCCTTTGAAATTCCCGGGTGTTCGGTGTATCTCATGAATAAATCACATATAACATATCATGGAGGCCATAGGGTTGAAAATAAAAGAGGACAAAAATCTAAAACGAGACCTACCCGTTGTCGTTTTCGTCTTCAACGGCTACACGCGTTGTTCCCCGTTTTGCACCAAGATCTCGTTTTTGAGACCCTCCAAATCGTGACACACGATCCACCCACGTATCTTGCACGTCGTGCTAGCAACGAACAAGTTTATATTTTGGAGTGGATGAATCAACAACACGTTATGAATTAACGGTATTGATTCATCAAGTTCTAATGTTCCAAGAACAAGAGAACTAGCGGAATGTGTTTCTTGGAGAGAGAGAGGCGGACGAGTGATGAGAGGGAGAGATCCGAGTGTGTGTGTGTTGTGTGTGTGTTGGAGATTCATCAACATGCAACTTGTAGGATGCTAGGGGTTTATATAGAAGAGGAGTTTAATCCTCTTTAAACTCCTCTTTTAAGAACTCTAATTTGACTAGGATTTTGACCTAGTCAAAGTCCTAGTCAAAGTAGTGTTTTGACCTAGTCAAAACAATCCTAGCCATCCATCTCTCCCATTGATCTCAACCGTTGATTTAATTTAATTTAATGGAATATTTAAAACCTATTTAAATATTTCCAAGAGGCTAAAATAAATATAAATATTATTTAAGCCCATTAAATAAATCCTTTTGATAAATCTAATTTATCAATTTAATTCCTTATATCTAATAGAAGGAATTATTTCTCCAAGAAAAAATAGAGGACCCGATTAAATCCAATTCAATCATTCCTTCACTCCAATATTTAATTCCTAATTAAATATCTAAATGTGTGTGGATAGTGTGTGACTCTTTAGGTTCACCTTTCAGCTAGACTTGGTCGGATTCCTAGAATCCTTCCGTTACCATGGGTGGCCATCTAGCAACGGTCCATGGCACTAGAGACTAGGTGAAATATTCAGGGATGAACATTTAGGCTCTAACAGTACACTTGTCCTTCTATCTTCGGTATCATCACTTAGAGTCTAGGGCACGGAAAATGCAGGTACCCATTTTGGACCTAAGTGTTGGTCTGTCCTCACTAAACGCCGCAAGGGAATCCTTCCCTTCTGTTCAGTCACTGTGGCCACAGTTTTAGGGACAAGACCTAGAGTATATATATGAGACTCAACTGCCAAAACCTATTGACATGAGACAGATCCTTTCTTGGAAACTACTGTCACTTTGCACACCAGAACTGCACTAGACATGGATTATGACTACCAAAGAGAATTCTGGCAATCTCTCACCATACCTAAGATACAGCCCTGATGTACAGGTAAACTCAGCAATTCCTCAAGTCAAAGGACTTGACCTGTACCGTTGGAACCGGGAATACACGTCATACCTTGCTGACCATACTCAAGGTCCTCCGTAAGACGGTTCCCGCGAGTCACCTCAGTCAGCTGCGTCCTAGCATGCTAACCCACTAACACTGCTTAGGCGACCCTCGTCACCCGTCGATGAAACACGACAGCAGGCGCTTAGTGCAAGTCTCAAATGGAATCCCGGTACCCATTTTCGGGATTCCTTGACTTGGAGATTTCCGGACTGATTCGGGAAGACTGATTCCATGGACCTACCTCCAAGCGTAGTCCCAGCCCCCGAAATTGATTCTCAGTCCGTGGGCTTTGTTTGCGTAGTGAACAGATATAGAAAACAGATATAAGTGAACACAAACAAAGTAATGCCAAATGAAATTCACTTCTTTATTCATTAATGATTTATCAAACACCTATAATTGTCTAGACATAGGTTACATATACCCGCCAAAGTTGGCTTACATGGTCACCTATTCTAACAATAAATACGCCAGATGCAGAAAATATAGCATACCCCTGTTTAGGATGATCACAAGCGCAACCTATGCGACCCACTGAGCCCGCGGTGAGTCTATGGTCTGTCTAGGGTGGTCCTAAATTATTACAATAGTAATATACCGATTGTCATTCCAATGGGCCTTGTAGTGCTCTTGTTTCACGCCTTGATGCTCCTCATTGGGGTCTCCGACTCCAAATGCTTGTTAAAATATAAAAGCCTCACAAATCCTATCTACTCTCATTACAATTGAAAGTAATACATTGGTAATAAAGAAAACAAGCCTTAACATCATGAGGCTGAAAATACGGGAGATGATAGTCCCAAAAACAAGAGGCACGCAGGCCCCACCCAACAGAAAATAAATAAACATACATTCATCCATACATAAGGTCTAGGGCTCTTGTGATCATCCCATGTTGATTCCATCAACTCACATAACATAATTATTCCAAATAATCATGCATAAATAACCAATGGATATTCCAAATACCCAAGTGATGTCCAACATCACAAAAGCTTAAATATACAAATAATATGCAAAATTCAAATTTTAAATTTAATGGACATTTTGAACAATGCATCCAATGCATGTATTAATCCCAAATTAATTAAGCAAATTTAATTCAAGGAATAATCCAATTATTCCAAAATCAAATATGCCAAATTAATATATTTTCAGAATATTGTGCAGAAAATACAGAAAATCGAATTTTTCGAAAAAAGTCGAAAAACGGCACAAAACGGCCCAGCCGTTGTGCTGGCCGCCCGCCCGCGCGCACGCGCAGGTAGCAAGCCTGCGTGCCCTGTGCGCGTGCGCTCTGTGCCGCGCTCCTGTGCGCAGCATCCGCGCGCATGGCGCGTGCACAGGCGCCCACCCGCGGCCGCTGCCGACTGATCCCAAAATCTTTTTTTTTTTATTTTTCAAAACTGTTTCAGCACAATAATAGTAATATTTTTCTGAAAATAATCATGCAATTTTAGATCCAATCTAACAATATTAAGCATGCCAAAAGTCCATTAAATCCAAACAATTGAATCATCATATTATTCATATATTCATGTAATCTAACATGCCAATAAAGCCATTTAAAAGCAAGTAGATCATGCCAAACACATAGATCTATGCCCCTTACATCGAACCGGGCTCTGATACCACTTGAAGGAGAAGCGGATCCGCCCGGGAGCGCGAGCGGAAGCGAGAAAGCGAGAAAAGTGCATAAATTTAAATCAAATTCAAAATACGCGAATCCCAAGGGGTGTACCCTTGGGTGCTCAACCGGGCGTTCGATGTAGGATGTGTAAATATTAAAACACATATATTTAAGCACATAGGGCATAGATATATAAATGAAATCAATCAAAGCGTAATAAACCGTTACCTTTGATTGTTTAGCGTATGCTCCCGGCTACTTGCGTTGTTCCTTCTCCGGAATGCTCACAAAATCCAAACGTATGGATTCTCCAAAGGTGATCCACCCCACACCGGAAGAAACACACGTTCTTCTTGCTAGAAAAGAACGGGTTTAGAAGGAATCGGTTTAAGAGAAGAACACTATGAATTAGTGTTCTCTTAAACTTACTTTGTTCTTCTTCTTGATTCAAAATCAAGTGAAGAACACAAGTGTGAGAGAGGGAAAGAGCACGAAATTTTGAGAGAGAGGAGAGGATTTTTGTCTTCTCTTTTTCCTAGAAAAAGATGAATAATAAATCACTTATGCTTTGTGTTGTATATTCTAATATATATACATAATTAATGTGATTATTGGAATGTGTCTAGGTTCATCCAATGATGTCTAGATTCATTCCAATCAATCACCATTAATTCTTCAATCAAGCCTACCAAAATTTATGGTATAATCAAATCATACCAAAAGGGAAGAGCTTGATTGGAGTTGACTTGTCTCTTTCCAAAAGAGACAAGTCAACATACCACCTAGCATGCAACATGGTTGATTTTGCTTCCTCCAAGGAGCATGTCGGCCATGTTTAATTAAGGGAAGAAGTCCAACTTCTTCCTATTCCAAAATAGGAATTATTTCTTCTCTTGGGTATAATTTAACGGACCGGGTTTTATCGTAATCCAATTACGACGAACCCAACATTAAATCCAATTTAATGTCCATTTAAATTATTCCTGTTGATCTTTTAATCCAATTAAAAGATCCAACATCTCAACTTTCCATATTTAATCGAAAATCCAATTTACCGATTAAATGAAAGCCTGATACATTATCGGCCCGTCCATCCAATGGACTTTCCCTCAAGTAATGCAATTACTTATTTTATCCTTCGAGATTGACTCCAAGTCGATCTCTCAACCTCCTCGGTGATTTGTGTGTGACCCTTTAGGTTCACCCTCAACTAGACTTGGGCCCGTGTCCCACAAGGGCCCGTTACCATGGGTGGCCGTCTAGCAACGGTCCATGGCACTAGAGACTAGGTGAATTGGCGTGAACATTTAGGCGCCGATTCCGTACGGGTACGATCCTTCCATCTACCGTCTCACGGCCTTAGTCTAGGGTATGGAATTGGGCGTCGGTTCCCATCCTTGACTAGGCGTCTATGCTTAATACTCGAGACAACGTATGCTTCATTGCGTCGACACAGGAAACCATTCACTGTTCAACCAACCACTGTGGCCACAGCTTTAAACAGCATGAACGTGTCTCCGAGTGCATAGGAGATACCTCTGTCACATACTGACAGGGGACGGATCCTCTTCTTGGAATCCACCGTCCTCGCTACACATTTCGACTGCACTGGACAAGGCTTATAATGATCATCTTACAGAATGATCACCTCTCGCCAGATCCAAGATACAGCCGTCCTGTGCGCGTGACTGCCATGATTCCTCAAGTCTGAGGATTACTCCCGTACTATCGGAACCGGGGAAATCCAATCATACCGACCAAGCCTCCAAGGCTTCCATATGATGATCCCCGCGAGTCACTCCAGTCGGCTCGACCCCAGTTGACCAACCCATCAAGATCGTGTAGGCGTCCCACGCTTGTCGCCGATGAAACACGGCACTCATCCAATGAACACGACTCTTGATGCAAGTCTCAATAGGACTCCCGATGTCCTGTCTCGAGGTCCTCGACTCTGAACGCTTCAGACCCAACTCTTAATCAGTTGGTTTCATGACCACCATCCAATGCGTGGCCCAACTGCATGAGTTGTTATCCATGGTCTGTGGGCTTTGTTGCGATATAAGTTAAACACCATTTTAACAAATGTAAGATGAGCGTAACAAAGAAGGTACCATTGGTGACGAACACTCATCTTATTCATCACATAATAATATTACATTCACATCAAGTTGTCGGATAGGTTACAAATTGCCAAACCTATTGACTTTCTGGTCACCTATTCCAACATCCCTATCACAGGAACACAAAATCCTTCACTAAAAATTGAATCGAGAGGATGGTTGCACGTCCAAGGCTGATTGGAGAACAGATCCTAACCCTGCAGCATCTGCTACTGTGTACCGCAGGGGTTCTATCTCCGTCGGTATGCACAAGCGGAAGATGGTAAGATGTTTAATGTTATTTAAAGTATTTATTATTATTAAATTAAAATTGTAATAACTGTTTCCTATTTCCTTTTATAGGAGGAGCAGCGCGGCCGACCAATGAAGCAGATGGAGTTATTCTCCAGATGCTACAGGAAGAAGGCTGACGGAGGCTGGAGCGGGCCGAGGGCAGCGGAGGTGGTGATGAAAGAAATCCGGTGGATCGTCCCGGGAATTCCGCGAATGCGGAAGCGCGGTAAAAATAAACATATTAAAATAAAAGGCATGCTTTTAATTTAAAGAACACGCTCAAGAGGTGTGCCCTTGAGGTTCCTGGGCGTTCGGTGTATCTCATGATCATAAAACATATAAAGAAATCATGGAGGCCATAGAGTTGAAAAAAATAAAGAGGGACGAAAATCTTAAACGAGACCTACCCGTTGTCGTTTTCGTCTTCAACTGCTACTCGCGTTGTTCCCCGTTTTGCACCAAGACCTCGTTCTTGAGATCCTCCAAATCGTGACACACGATCCACCCACGTATCTTACACGTCGTGCTAGCAACGAACAAGTGTGTAAATTTTGGAGTGGACGAATCAATAACACGTTATCAATTAATGGTATTGGTTCGTCTAAGTTCTTAATGTTCCAAGAACAAAAAGAACTAAGAAAAATATTTTCTTGGAGGAGAGAGAGGGGGCGGACGAGTGATAGGAGAAAGGGGGGAGTGTGTGTTGTGTGTGTTTTCAAGAATCATCAATCCTACAAATGTTGGAAGCTAGAGGTTTATATAGAGGAAGAGTTTAATCCTCTTTAAACTCAAACTCTAAGTAACCTAATTTGACTAGGATTTTGACCTAGTCAAAGTCCTAGTCAAACTAGTGTTTGACCTAGTCAAACGAATCCTAGCCTTCCATCTCCCCTTTCCATCTCAACCGTTGATTTTAATTTAATGGAATGTTTCAATCCTATTAAATATTTCAAAAGGCTAAATAAATATAATATCATAAATAAATATTATTATTTATTGTAAGCCCATTAAATCAACCCTTTTAATAAATCCTATTTATTAATTTAATTCCCTTTATCAAATAAAAGGAATTAATTTCTCCAAGAAAATATGGGACCCGATTAAATCTAATTTAATAATTCCTTTACTCCAATATTTAATTCCAAATTAAATATTAAGTGTGTGTGGATAGTGTGTGACTCTTTAGGTTCACCATTCAGCTAGACTTGGTCGGATTCCTAGAATCCGTCCGTTACCATGGGTGGTCATCTAGCAACGGTCCATGGCACTAGAGACTAGGTGAAATATTCGGGGATGAACATTTAGGCTCTAACAGTACACTTGTCCTTCTGTCTTCGGTCTCATCACTTAGAGTCTAGGGCACGGAAAAAGCAGGTACCCATTTTGGACCTAAGTGTCGGTCTGTCCTTACTAAACGCCGCAAGGGAAACCCTTTCCCTTTTGTTCAGTTACCGTGGCCACAGATTTCAGGGACAAGACACCGAGCATACATGAGACTCAACTGTCAACACCTTTTTGACAGGAGACAGATCCTTTCTTGGAAACTACTGTCACTTTGTACACCCGAGCTGCACTAGACATGGCTTATGACTACTCAAGAGTATTTTGGCAATCTCTCACCATATCTAAGATACAGACCTGATGCACAGGTAAACTCAGCAGTTGCTCAAGTCAAAGGACTTGGCCTGTACCGTTGGAACCGGGAATACACGTCATACCTTGCTGACCATACTCAAGGTCCTCCGTAAGACGGTTCCCGCGAGTCACCTCAGTCAGCTGCTTCCTAGCACGCTAACCCACTAACACTGCTTAGACGACCTTCGTCACCCGTCGATGAAATACGACAGCAGATGCTTAGTGCAAGTCACAAAGGGAATCCCGGTACCCATTTTCGGGATTCCTTGACTTGGAGATTTCCGGACTGATTCGGCGAGACTGATTTCATGGACCTACCTCCAAGCGTAGTCCCAGTCCCCGAAATCGTTTCTCAGTCCGTGGGCTTTGTTTGCGTAGTGAACAGAAATGTAAATGCAGATAAGTGAACGTAAACAAAGTATTGCCATATGAATTTTCACTTCTTTATTCATAACTGTTTTTATCAAATACCAAAGAATTGTCTAGACATAGGTTACATATTCCTGCCAAAATTGGCTTACATGGTCACCTATTCTAACAATCTCCCACTTGACCTTTAAAGCCAATTGCCCATATGCTTAATCCCCATCTTCTCAAGATGTTGTGTATGAGCGCTCTGCGACATAGGCTTTGTTAGCGGGTCTGCTGTGTTGTCTGCCGAGTTGACTCGGTCCATCCGGACGTCACCTCTTCCTACCATTTCTCTAACAAGATGGTAGCGTCTAAGAATATGTTTGGAACGGTGATGAAATCTCGGTTCCTTTGCTTGCGCTATAGCGCCGTTGTTATCACAGAAGATGACAACGGGCTCGGCGATGCTAGGCACCACACCTAACTCTTGGATGTAGTTTCTCATCCAAACCGCTTCCTTAGCAGGTTCTGAAGCTGCTATGTATTCAGCCTCTGTGGTGGAGTCAGCAATGGTTGCTTGCTTGGAACTTTTCCAAGCTACTACTCCTCCATTGAGTTTGAATACGTACCCCGATTGAGACTTGGCATCATCGTCATCAGACTGGAAGCTAGCGTCGCTAAAGCCTTCCAGAATTAGTTCTCCATGTTGGAATAGGTGACCAGAAAGCCAATAGGTTTGGCAATTTGTAACCTATCCGACAACTTGATGTGAATGTAATATTATTATGTGATGAATAAGATGAGTGTTCGTCACCAATGGTACCTTCTTTGTTGCGCTCATCTTACATTTGTTAAAATGGTGTTTAACTTATATCGCAACAAAACCCGACAGACCATGGATAACAACTCATGCAGTTGGGCCACGCATTGGATGGTGGTCATGAAACCAGCTGATTAAGAGTTGGGTCTGAAACGTTCCAAGTCGAGGACCTCGAGACAGGGCATCGAGAGTCCTATTGAGACTTGCGTCAAGAGTCGTGTTCATTGGATGAGTGCCGTGTTTCATCGGCGACAGGCGTGGGACGCCTACACGATCTTGATGGGTTGGTCGACTGGGGTCGAGCCGACTGGACTGACTCGCGGGGATCATCATATGAAAGCCTTGGAGGCTTGGTCGGTATGATTGGTTTTCCCTGGTTCCGATAGTACGGGAGTAATCCTCAGACTTGAGGGATCATGGCAGTCGCGTGCACAGGACGACTGTATCTTGGATCTGGCGAGAGGTAATCATTCTGTAAGATGATTATCATAAGCCTTGTCCAGTGCAGTCAGAATGTGTAGCGAGGACGGTGGATTCCAAGAAGAGGATCCGTCCCCTGTCAGTATGTGACAGAGGTATCTCCTATGCACTCGGAGACACGTTCATGCTATTTGAAGTTGTGGCCACAGTGGTTGGTCGAACAGGGAATGGTTTCCTGTGTCGACACAATGAAGCATACGTGGTCTCGAGTATTAAGCATAGATGCCTAGTCAAGGATGGGAACCGACGCCTAATTCCATACCCTAGACTAAGGCCGGGAGACGGTAGACGGAAGGATCGTACCCGTACGGAATCGGCGCCTAAATGTTCACGCCAATTCACCTAGTCTCTAGTGCCATGGACCGTTGCTAGACGGCCACCCATGGTAACGGGCCCTTGTGGGACACGGGCCCAAGTCTAGCTGAGGGTGAACCTAAAGGGTCACACACAAATCACCAAGGAGGTTGAGAGATCGACTTGGAGTCAATCTCGAAGGATAAAATAAGTAATTAGATTACTTAAGGGAAAGTCCATTGGATGGACGGGCCGATATTGTATCGGGCTTTCATTTAATCGGTAAATTGGATTTTCGATTAAATATGGAAAGTTGAGATGTTGAGACGTTGGATCTTTTAATTGGATTAAAAGATCAACGGGAATAATTTAAGTGGACATTAAATTGGATTTAATATTGGGTTCGTCGTAATTGGATTACGATAAAACCCGGTCCGTTAAATTATACCCGAGAGGAGAAATAATTCCTAATTTGGAATAGGAAGAAGTTGGACTTCTTCCCTTAATTAAATATGGCCGACATGCTCCCTTGGAGGAAGCAAAATCAGCCATGTTTCATGGTAGGTTGTATGTTGACTTGTCTCTTTTGGAAAGAGACAAATCAACTCCAATCAAGCTCTTCCCTTTTGGTATGATTTGATCATACCATAAATTTTGGTAGGCTTGATTGAAGAATTGATGGTGATTGATCGGAATGAATCTAGACATCCTTGGATGAACCTAGACACATTCCAATAATCACATTAATTATGTATATATATTAGAATATACAACACCAAGCATAAGTGATTCATTATTCATCTTTTTCTAGGAAAAAGAGAAGACAAATATCCTCTCCTCTCTCTCAATTTCCGTGCTCTCTCCCTCTCTTACACTTGTGTTCTTCACTTGATTTTGAATCAAGAAAAAGAACAAAGTAAGTTTATGAGAACACTAATTCATAGTGTTCTTCTCTTAAACCGATTCCTTCCTAAACAACGTTCTTTTCTAGCAAGAAGAACGTGTGGGTTTCTTCCGGTGTGGTGTGGATCACCTTTGGAGAAACCATACGTTTAGATTTCGTGAGCATTCCGGAGAAGGAACAACGCAAGTAGCCGGGAGCATACGCTAAACAATCAAAGGTAACGGTTTATTACGCTTTGATTGATTTCATTTATATATCTATGCCCTATGTGCTTAAATATATGTTTTAATATTTACACATCCTACATCGAACGCCCGGTTGAGCACCCAAGGGTACACCCCTTGGGATTCGCGTATTTTGAATTTGATTTAAATTTACGCACAATTTCTCGCTTTCTCGCTTCCGCTCGCGCTCCCGGGCGGATCCGCTTGTCCTTCAAAATGGCACCAGTGTACTGTTGGAATAGGTGACCAGAAAGCCAATAGGTTTGGCAATTTGTAACCTATCCGACAACTTGATGTGAATGTAATATTATTATGTGATGAATAAGATGAGTATTCATCACCAATGGTACCTTCTTTGTTGCACTCATCTTACATTTGTTAAAATGGTGTTTAACTTATATCGCAACAAAGCCCACAGACCATGGATAACAACTCGTGCAGTTGGGCCATGCATTGGATGGTGGTCATGAAACCAACTGATTAAGAGTTGGGTCTGAAACGTTCCAAGTCGAGGACCTCGAGACAGGGCATCGAGAGTCCTATTGAGACTTGCGTCAAAAGTCGTGTTCATTGGATGAGTGTCGTGTTTCATCGGCGACAGGCGTGGGACGCCTACACGATCTTGATGGGTTGGTCGACTGGGGTCGAGCCGACTGGACTGACTCGCGGGGATCATCATACGGAAGCCTTGGAGGCTTGGTCGGTATGATTGGTTTTCCCCGGTTCCGATAGTACGGGAGTAATCCTCAGACTTGAGGGATCATGGCAGTCGCGTGCACAGGACGGCTGTATCTTGGATCTGGCGAGAGGTAATCATTCTGTAAGGTGATTATCATAAGCCTTGTCCAGTGCAGTCAAAATGTGTAGCAAGGACGTTGGATTCCAAGAAGAGGACCGTCCCCTGTCAGTATGTGACAGAGGTATCTCCTATGCACTCGGAGACACGTTCATGCTGTTTGATGCTGTGGCCACAGTGGTTGGTCGAACAGGGAATGGTTTCCTGTGTCGACGCAATGAAGCATACGTGGTCTCGAGTATTAAGCATAGATGCCTAGTTAAGGATGGGAACCGACGCCCAATTCCATACCCTATACTAAGGCCGGGAGACGGTAGACGGAAGGATCGTACCCGTACGGAATCGGCGCCTAAATCTTCACGCCAATTCACCTGGTCTCTAGTGCCATGGATCGTTGCTAGACGGCCACCCATGGTAACGGGCCCTTGTGGGACACGGGCCCAAGTCTAGCTGAGGGTGAACCTAAAGGGTCACACACAAATCACCGAGGAGGTTGAGAGATCGACTTGGAGTCAATCTCGAAGGATAAAATAAGTAATTGGATTACTTAAGGGAAAGTCCATTGGATGGACGGGCCGATATTGTATCGGGCTTTCATTTAATCGGTAAATTAGATTTTCGATTAAATATGAAAAGTTGAGATGATGAGACGTTGGATCTTTTAATTAGATTAAAAGATCAACGGGAATAATTTAAGTGGACATTAAATTGGATTTAATATTGGGTTCGTCGCAATTTGATTACGATAAAACCCGGTCCGTTAAATTATACCCGAGAGGAGAAATAATTCCTAATTTGAAATGGGAAGAAGTTGGACTTCTTTCCTTAATTAAACATGGCCGACACGCTCCCTTGGAGGAAGCAAAATCAGCCATATTTCATGCTAGGTGGTATGTTGACTTATCTCTTTTGGAAAGAGACAAATCAACTCCAATCAAGCTCTTCCCTTTTGGTATGATTTGATCATACTATAAATTTTGGTAGGCTTGATTGAAGAATTGATGGTGATTGATTGGAATGAATCTAGACATCCTTGGATGAACCTAGACACATTTCAATAATCACATTAATTATGTATATATATTAGAATATACAACACCAAGCATAAGTGATTCATTATTCATCTTTTTCTAGGAAAAAGAGAAGACAAAAATCCTCTCCTCTCTCTCAATTTTCGTGCTCTCTCCCTCTCTTACACTTGTGTTCTTCACTTGATTTTGAATTAAGAAGAAGAACAAAGTAAGTTTAAGAGAACACTAATTCATAGTGTTCTTCTCTTAAACCGATTCCTTCCTAAACAACGTTCTTTTCTAGCAAGAAGAACGTGTGGGTTTCTTCCGGTGTGGTGTGGATCACCTTTGGAGAATCCACACGTTTAGATTTCGTGAGCATTCCGGAGAAGGAACAACGCAAGTAGCCGGGAGCATACGCTAAACAATCAAAGGTAACGGTTTATTACGCTTTGATTGATTTCATTTATATATCTATGCCCTATGTGCTTAAATGTATGTTTTAAATATTTACACATCCTACATCGAACGCCCGGTTGAGCACCCAAGGGTACACCCCTTGGGATTCGCGTATTTTTGAATTTGATTTAAATTTACGCACTTTCTCGCTTTTCTCGCTTCCGCTCGCGCTCCCGGGCGGATCCGCTTGTCCTTCAAGTACGAACATGCAAATCCGAGTGGAACGGGGTGGAGTAACGCCAAAAGTGTACCATACGAGTAAGGTCCCCCGTTTCACAAAGCCGAAACCCAAAGAGGTTGGCGGGCTGCCCGTGGATATTTGAGAAATGTCTGATTATTCTTAACCAAGTGCCGGCTGAGGCTAACCCGATGCATGTGGATCTGAATTGGTGTGAGTTTGTTGTCCATGTCCACGATCTACCGCTGAGTAAGATGACCCGGGGGTTGGCCGCCCGTATCGGAAACCGGCTAGGGATCTTTAATGAACTTGAGACTGATGAACAAGGCCATGCATGGGCGGGCTACACTTCGCATGCGCGACGCCCTTAACGTCAACTCTCCACTCACTAGGGCCTGGAGACTGTTTTCTCCATCGGGGGAGGAACTTGTGATCTTGTTTACTTACGAGCGACTTCCTAACTTTTGCTATGTCTATGGACGGCTGGGCCATATCTCCAAGTACTGCGAGGCTGTGTTCTCTAATGACTTTGTCGACCCCAAGGACAACACGCCGTATGGGCCTTAGTTATGCGCTCGGCCAGGGGGCCGTGTTCTCCGCCATATAGAACGAGGGAGTTCGGGATTCACTCACCCGCGCTCAGAAGGGGTCGCTCGAGGGCCGAGCATCTACGATAATTTCCAGCATAAGGCCCAAGGGAAGGCAGGTGTGGACTCGGCGTCTTCAGAAACTACAGCGGTCTGCCGAAGGGGTAGTAATGACGGGACTATTGGGCAGTGCCGTGCCACCCAGGTAAAGGCTTCGGCGGAGGTTAGTTTGGATTCTGTCATTCTGGAGACGAGCCGTGAGGCGATCCAGTAGGGCTTCATGGATGAGATCCTGGGCGAGGCGGCTCTGACTGCGGATGATCAGGTTCTTGGGGTGGTAGGGATGCGCTGGGGACAGATCAGCTGGGGGTTTAGTTTCAGATTAAGGCGGCTCATGAGGTGGCTCCGAGGTCTCCCGTACCTTTTCAGGATTCCTTCCTCATCACGATTCCACTTCAGTTTACGGCTCGACAAGCGGGGGCCCATCATCGCGGTTGTGGGCGGCGGGCTAAGGCCGCCAGGTGTCCGGGGTGTAGAGGGGCCCGGGTGTGTTGCTTATTGAGGTGGTAGGGGCAGCTTTCCACTCTGATAAGCGCAGACAGCTTGAGGATGAAGATTGCACAAGTGTTTCGGCGGAGGCTGCAGGGCAGCCCCGCCTAGGATAATGAACATCATTACCTGGAACTCTCAGGGGTTGGGGGCCCTTGGACATTTCGATCCCTCGGGGAGTTGGTAGCTTCCCATAACCTCGGCTTGGTTTTTGTGTCGGAAACCAAGTCTCTCTCTAGACACTATGATCGGATAAAAGAGCGGTTGAACTACTACAGGGTAGGCGTTGAGGCTATGGGTAGGTCTGGCGGCTTGCTGCTCCATTGGCGTAAGGATTTACATGTTACACTTCAGTCCTTTTCAAGACATCATATTGATGAGTCAGTGGGGGAGCGGGGTTCGGCCGGTTGGCGATTTACCGGTTTTTATAGGCGCTTTGAGATTTCTAAATGGAAGGAATCATGGGATCTTTTGCGTCGTCTCAGTACTCAGTTAGTTAGACCGTGGCTCTATGCATGAGATTTCAATGAAATTTTGCACTAGCATGAGAAGCTCGGCCAGTAGGACCGTCCTCTTTGGCAAATTCAGGACTTTCGCCAGTGCTTGGACAATTATCAACTGGTAGACTTGGGTTTTGACGGTACTCCTTTTACTTGGTTTAACAACAAAGAGGTTCCTCACTTGGTGCGCGCCCGCCTCGACCATGCCTGTGGCTCGTCAAGTTGGTTACAACGTTTCCCCAACGCTAAGGTTCAACATGTTGATTGACCATACACTGACCATGCCCTTGTTTTGGTTCGCACAGATTCAGGTCCTTTAGTTTCAGGAGCACAGAGACGGCGGCCCTTTTGGCTCGAACCTGCGTGGATTTGGGCTCTAGGTTATGAGGATATAGTGAAGCGACTGGACGGTGGATGAAGCCGTGAGACTGACCACCACAGGGCGGATTCAGCAAGTCGGGCGTTAGCTCCAGTGTTGGGATAAGGTGCAGTTCGGCAATATCCGACAGCAAGTGTGCGAGCTAGAAGACCGCCTGGTGCACCTTCGTGCGGGCCCAATTACGGACCATTCCAGGGTCAAAATTGAGGCGGTCCGAACTGAATTAGAAGAGGTGTGAGCACGTGAGGAAACCCTTTGGAAATAGCGCAGGAAGGCTCAGTAGCTCCGAGAGGGGAATCGCAACCCTGCTTTTTTCCATGCTCGGGCTAGCGAGCGCCATCGGCGAAATTCGATCAAATCTGTACGGACTGACGTGGGGGTTCTAGTTACGGATGCATGTCGCGTTAGAGTTATGGTGAACGAGTACTTTCAAGGTATTTTTACCTCCACGAAACCGGACTTGAGTGCTCTCGATGAGACCCTCGCTGCCCTCATGCAGCGGGTGACCACGGCAATGAACGACACCATGATGCAGCGTTTCTCCTCGGATGAGGTCAAATTGACCCTTGACTAAATGCACCCGTTCAAATCCCCTGGCCCAGACGGTATGTCTCCTATCTTCTTTCAGCACTTCTGGCAAATTATTGGATCTGATATTATTGATTGTGTCCTCAATTTCTTAAGTAAGTCCATCATGCCCTTACACTTTAATGATACACATATCGCCTTGCTTCCCAACTAGGCCTGAATTCATTACCTAATATCGCCCTATAAGTCTTTGCAATGTTATTTACAAGCTTGCTTCTAAATCCATTGCGAACCGGGCCAAACCTTTCCTAGATACTGTTATCTTTGAAAATCAGTCCGCTTTTGTCCCTGGCTGCCTCATTACCGACAACGTGCTTGTCGCTTATGAGACGAACCACTTTCTCGCTCATAAATGAACAAGGAAAGCGGGCTACGCTACTTTAAAACTTGATATCAGTAAGGTGTATGAGCGTGTTGAGTGGGCTTTTCTTGAACGGGTTATGCTTAGACTAAGGTTTCATCCTCACTGGATTAAGCTTGTTATGCCTTGTGTTACTACGGTATCTTACTCTGTTTTGTTTGATGGCATCCCGAGTGCACCATTTTCCCCTAAAAAGCTCCGCCAAGGAGACCCGTTGTCCCCGTATCTTTTCCTTTTTTGTGCAGAGGTGTTGAGCTGTCTTATCCAGGAAGCGGAACTTGAGGACCGACTTCAGGGGGTTGCCATGTGTAGAGGCGCTCCGTGGGTGGCGCACCTTCGTTTTGCTGATGATACTCTTCTGTTCTGCAAGGCGACCCGAGAATCTCTCTCTTGTGTCAAATCATTGTTGGACCGATTTGAAAGCATCTCCGGGTTGGCTATCAATCTCCAAAATCAATTGTGTCGTTCAACAAGAACACGCGCCCTGCCCTTCAAGAGGATTTAGCTCAGTTTATGGGAGTGGAGCTAGTTGTCAAGCACGATAAGTACCTTCGCTTTCCGTGGGTGGTCGGGAGGAGTAAGATGTGGATGTTCGAGGGTCTTAAGGAACGGGTTTGGAGTAAGACGCAGACATGGAATGCCAAACGACTATCTCAAGCGGGTTGTTCGGTGCTTATCAAAGGTGTCGTCCAGGCCATTCCTACGTACTTCATGAGCTGTTTACTCCTACCCGACCGGCTGCTAACAGAGTTGGGAGGGATGGCGGCTAACTTTTTCTAGGATCATGGTGCCCGGCTTGGGGTTCATTAGTTGGCTTGGAGGAAGTTGTGCAAGAAGAAACGGGACGGCGGGCTAGGCTTCTGCGAGCTCAAAGCCTTCAATCTTGCTATGCTAGCTAAGAAAGTGTGGCGTATCATTATGGATCCGGAATCTCTTGTCAGTCGGATCATGCGGAGTAAGTATTTTCCTAGTTCGAACTTCTTCCACGCTGAGGTAGGGTCTCAGCCGTCCTTCTCTTGGAGATCCATCCTGGCCGCTAGAGACTTGGCTATGGCGGGGCTGCGCTGTTAGAATAGGTGACCATGTAGTCAATCTTGGCAGGCAAAATGTAACCTATGTCTAGACAATTTCAGGAATTTGATAAATCATTAATGAATAAGAAGTGATATTCATTTGGCATTACTTTGTTTTTGTTCACTTTATTTGCTTTATACTTATCTGTACACTACACAAACAAAGGCCACGGACTGAAAACGTATTTCGGGGACTGGGACTACGCTTGGAGGTAGGTCCATGAAATCAGTCCGGAAATCTCCAAGTCAGGTATCTCGAAAAATGGGTACCGAGATTCCCCTTGAGACTTGCACTAAGCATCTGCTCTCGTATTTCATCGACGGGTGACGAAGGTCGTCTAAGCAGTGATAGTGGGTTAGCCTACTGGGGAGCAGCTGATGAGGTGACTCGCAGGAACCATCTTACGGAGGACCTTACGTAGGGTTGGCTAGGTATGACGTGTGTTCCCGGTTCCAACAGTACAGGCCAAGTCCTTTGACTTGAGGAACTGCTGAGTTTACCTGTGTATTAGGGCTGTATCTTAGATATGGTGAAAGATTGCCAAGAAGCACTTGAGTAGTCATAAGCCATGTCTAGTGCAGCTCCGGTGCACAGAGTGACAGTAGTTTCCAAGAAAGGATCTGTCTCCTGTCAAGAGGTATTGACAGTTGAGTCTCACATATGCTCTGTCTAGTCCCTAAAAATATGTGGCCACAGTAACTGAACAAAAGGGAAGGTTTCCCTTGCGGCATTTAGTAAAGGACAGACCGACACTTAGGTCCAAAATGGGTACCTGCATTTTCCATGCCCAAGACCCTAAGTTGTGAGACCGTAGACAGAAGGACAAGTGTACTGTTAGAGCCTAAATGTTCATCCCCTTAAATTCACCTAGTCTCTAGTGCCATGGACCGTTGCTAGATGGCCACCCCATGGTGACAGGCGGATTCTTGGAATCCGATCAAGTCTAGCTGAAAGGTGAACCTAAAGATTTACACACAATCTGCACGCATTAAGTATTTAATTTAGAATTAAATATTTAGAGAAATGGAATGATTAAATTGGATTTAATCGGGTCCTTTATTTTCTTGGAAGGAATTAATTCCTTTTATTGGATAAAAGGGATTTATTTAATAAATTAAATTTATTAGAAAATTAATTTAATGGGCCTAGAATAAATATTTATATTTATATATTTATTTATTGCCCTTGGAATATTTAAATAGATTTTATATATTCCATTAAATTAAATTAATGGTTGAGATTAAAAGGAGAGATGGATGGCTAGGATTAATTTGACTAGGTCAAATTACTACTTTCACTAGGACTTTGACTAGGTCAAAAACCTAGTCAAATTAGTCTTCTTAAGAGTTGGAGTTTGAAAAGGATTAAACTCCTCCTGTACATATAGTCCTAGCTCCTCACCATAAGAGAGATGATGAAACTCCAACACACACACACACACAATCCGTGTGCTCTCTCTCCCTCTCTCGTCCGCCTCTCTCCTCTCACTCTCCAAGATTATTCCTTGTTCTTTTGTGTTAACAATTGAACAAAAGGATGATTAATCCCATTAAGTAATAACATGTGATTTGATCCGTCCTCTCCAAATAAAATACACTTGTTCGTTCGCTAGCACGACGTACAAGATACGTGGGCGGATTGCGTGTCACGATTTAGAGGATCTCACATACGAGATTTTGGTACAAATCGGGGAATAACGCGAGTATCGGTTAGAGGACAAAAATGACAAATTGGTAGGTCTCCTTTTTACGTTTTTTGTCTCCTTTATCTTTTCAAAATCCTATGGTCTCCATGATTGCTTGTATGATTTTAATTCATGCGATACACCAAACACCCGGGAACTTCAAGGGCACACCCCTTGAACGTGTTTTTATTTTACGTATAAAGCATGTTCAAATTATGTAATTTAAATTTATACCGCGCTTCCGCATTCGCGCTATTTCTCGGGACGATCCACACGCCTATCATAGGTTTTCAGTGGTATCAGAGCCCGGTTCGGTGTATAGGCCTAGGGTTTTGTGTCCATTATGAGCATGAAAAACGTGTTTAGCATGTTTTATTAATTCTTGATATTTAAATTATTAAAACATGTCGTTTTTCTTGCTTTCAATTAGTATGATTTTTTGGTATGTTGGGATTTTTCTATTTTTGGAGGATATTTAATTCTAATTTTGGAGAAACACAGCACGCGGCCTGCCGGAGGCTAGCCGCGCGCGGCCATGCGCACAGGCGAGGCAGACGCGCGCAGGCTCTGCCTGCGCGCACCCGCCTGCGCCAGGCGCGCATCGTTGCGCGCAGTCATGCCAGCCGGGTGGCGCGGCCGGGCGACAGGCGCTAGCCTGTGGCCGGGCGCGCGCGCAAGCGAGCAGGGATGCCCACGCTCGCGCGCCCGACCAATAGGTTAGGGTTCCTGCGCGCCCGGATGCACGGCCAGAGAGGCCGCGTGCGCGCACACAGACGGAGGAGTCTGCGCGCACGCGCCCGGCAGGCGCACGCGCACGCAGATGATGGTGTCTGCACGCACGCTCACGCGCACGGTGCGCGTGCGCGCGCGCGCGCCTGCAAAGGGCAGGCGCAGGGTTGGCGGCCGGCAGACTGGCGCGCACAGTAGCCTGCCGGCGCGCGGCCCAGCAGGAAACTGCCGACCAGGCGCGCGCGCGCAGGCAAGGGCAGCAGGCTGGGCCTGCTGTCCTGCACGCGCCGGCTGGCTGCTGCCATCGGCAGCGGCCTGCTGCCGTCATCACGTTTTTCGTTATTTTCAATTTTTTAATTTTTTTAATTAATTCTGAAAATTCGTTTTGTTTTAATTTTGCTTATTTTCTAAAGAACATTATTTTGGAAGGTTAAGTTTATTGGATTTGGAATCCCGGGGA
Source organism: Sesamum alatum (assembly GCA_034509735.1). Classification (NCBI taxonomy): domain Eukaryota; kingdom Viridiplantae; phylum Streptophyta; class Magnoliopsida; order Lamiales; family Pedaliaceae; genus Sesamum; species Sesamum alatum. The sequence goes on along the minus strand of JACGWO010000009.1, from coordinate 28,574,705 downwards.
TAAATTAACTAGAAATAATGAGGAAGGGTCTTCCTAAAACGGGAAAAATATTATGGCCAACGGTTGTACCATATTTTTCATACGTGACGCATTTATTATATCTTGGATTACTGTGATTGGTAATAATGGAATATTACCATGTATTTAATGTGATTGGATCATGTGATTATGTGCGTTGGATGGGAATGGATGATCACTGAGCCCTAGACCGAATGTATGGTTTAATTTAATTGCCTTGGAATAATAAGGCATTCTTTCTCCCTCCTTATGTAATCCCCCCGGATTTTCGCTGGGGTTTCTATTTTTTTACATATGTGATGAGAGTAGAATAGGAGTGAGGTTTTAATTTTATGTATGGTGGAGAAGAAGGAAGTTCCCCATGGAGAGCCCAGAAAGTAGGATCCAAGGCATTTCCATGAAGATGAAAGAGAAAAAAGAGACCAAGGCCCATCAGAATGATGATTGGGTTACTATTAATGTAATACTGTAGGACCAACCCTGGATTGACCATAGATCCACTGCGGGCTCAGTAGGTCGCATAGGATTCGGGCTCGTGATCATCCAACAGGGGCGTGCTAGGCTTTAATTTTGCATGTGGTTATTATGATGGATGAATGGTTTTTTTATTTATCATATAACTGCCATGGGATGCAATTTATTTATTTACGCATTATGGATGAATGTGTTAATATTTATTTATGAGATCTCGGTCATTTACTACTCTCACATTGGTTGGACCAATGTCCAAATATTAGACCCTAGACAAAGTGGACATGGACTCTAGGAGTTTGTCCATGCCTTCCAGTCCATGACATAGTGAGGAAGCTGATTTAGGTCGATAGCGTGGTCTCACGAGTCGTGGCACGACTATAGTACTTAAAAGAAGCTGCACTATGTCATGAACGAAAAGTAGACCACTGTTACCTGTCTCACGAGTCGTGGAGGTAGCAGTGGGTCTATGGCTCGGTTGATTGGGTCGGGTCTAACGCCCGATTAGCATGATTCGCTTGGAGTCCTCGGATCATGTGAAAAGGTGAGGCAATAATCTTGGGAATCTTGTGGAACGAGAATAGTATGGTATACCTCCCACAGGATTTTTTCCATGCGAATCGTAAAAGCGGGGTATGGGAAAATTCGCTGTGGATCCCAAGCCCACTAGGAAAGGGTTTCCCGAAAACAACGTTTGAGAGTATCGTGTTTTCGTATAAATAGTGGGAGCATTAAATGACTAAAGACCAAGTATTTAATTATTTATCAAACCTCCGTCTTTTAAATTCTGCTGATCGCAAACTCTGTTTTTAAATGTAGATTTAAAAATGTCTAAGAACCCTTTATCAACCATTCTTGAGACCTACAAATTCAATGGAACCAATTACAACGTCTAGTTGCACAATCTCAGGATAGTCCTAGATTACGAGAACCAAGGCTACGTCATGGACGAGCCTCTCCCTAGGACCTTACCGGAAGGATCCACGCTAGAAGAACGTGAGACGTTCGAGACTTGGCATAAGGATAACCGGAAGGTCCGTAGCGTCATACTTCCTTCGATGACGAATGAGATTCAGAAGCAATATGAAAGGCTAGACGATGTCCTTTCCATTATGGCTCGCGTTAAGGATTGCTATGCGGTCCCGGACCGGCATACTAGGTATGTCGCGACTAAGGCGTTCTTTGGAACCAAAATGACAGAAGGATCCTCTGTACAAGAGCACGGGGTTAAAAATGCTTACCCTGATGGAAAAGCTTGAGACCTAAAGGCAGGCCTCGATAATGAAACGTACATAAATCTGATCCTTTAGTCTCTCCCACCCTCCTTTGACCAATTTATTGTTAACTATAACATGAATGCACTTGAGAAGGGCATTCATGAGTTGATCAATATGTTGGTGCAATACGAGGCAACGACCAAAAAGTCCATGCCTTCGGTATTGTTTGGAGGTGCTTCAACTTCTAAAACGAAAGGCAAGGGTGCCGAACGTTGGAAAAGAAAGAAGGGAAGGGAAAAGCCATCAAAGCAGCTACGAACACTAAGAGTGTTCCCATTGCCAAAGAGGGAAAAGGCAAAAGGAAAGGGAAAGGTTGTCTCCAAGCAACAATCGAGGACATATGATATATGTATCAATTGTCGTGAGAAAGGGCATTGGAAGAGGGAGTGCCCCAAACTCCTCTCGAACCAAGGTATATTTGTGATTGAGGTTAATATGGTCACTAATTCTACCTCTTTGGGTATTAGATACTGGCTGTGGAGCTAACATTTGCAATGATTTGCAGGTGTTGAAAAGAAGCAGAAAATTGGGTAGCGGGGATATGATTCTGAAGCTTGGGAATGGCAAGGCCATCTCGGCAGAAGCAGTAGGATCCGCCACTCTAGTAGTTAGTGATAATATTAGTATAGAATTAGAGCAAGTTTATTATGTACCTAGTATGATTAAAAACATCATTTTCATTCCATTGTTAGATAATAGTGGTTATGAGTTTATGATTAATAAAAATTGCTTTTATTTGATGAGGTGTGGAATTGCTCATCTTCTTGGTACACTTAATAATGGGCTCTATATATTATAACAAACGAACTTCGTTCTTAACGCTCAACACAAACGTAAAATAAATAATAACTGGAACGCACGACTGTGGCACGCTAGGCTAGGTCACATATCCCAAGACAGGATGAAAAGATTGTAGACTCAAAGAACCTAGAGGTAGGGGACTTGAGTGAGATACCAACTTTTGAATCCTGTCTAAGAGGGAAAATAACCAAGAAGCCCTTTGTAGGACAAAGCAGGCTTGCCACAAGTCTGTTGGACTTGGTCCATACAGACGTATGTGGACCACTAAGGACGCAGGCCCGAGGTGGGTTCTCCTACTTCATAACCTTCACCGATGATCATTCACGGTATGGTTATGTTTACCTAATGAGGTACAAGTCTGAAGCTCTTGAGAGGTTTAAAGAATTCAGACTTGAAGTGGAGAACCAAACCAACTACAAAATTATAGTCCTATGGTCAGACCGAGGTGGAGAATACCTTAGTACTGAGTTCCTTAATTATCTAAAAGAAAATGGTATAAATATCTGAATGGACACCTCCTGGGACACCACAATTGAATGGTGTCTCTGAAAGGAGGAATCGAACCCTGTTGGACATGGTTCGATCCATGATGAGTTTTACCAAATTGCCCTTGTCCTTTTGGGGCTACGCATTGGAAACGGCGGCCAAGTTGCTAAATTTGGCGCCAACCAGTGTATTGACCCAAACGCCATATGAAATATGGCACGGCAAGCCTGCGTTCTACAACTACTTGAAAGTGTGGGGTAGCCCCGCATACGTCAAGAGGTTAGTTGGAGATAAGCTAGAATCTAGTTCTAGCTTATGCAGGTTCGTTGGATACCCTAAAAAAGCTGCAGGTTATTACTTTTATGACCCCTTGGAACAGAAGGTATTTGTTTCAAGGAACGCAGTGTTCTTGGAACAAGGCTTTCCAGAGGATATCCAACCTAATGAACTGATCCTTGAGGAATCAAGTGATGGAAACCAATCATCAGAGGTAGCCGCGGATTCCTCACTTAGAGGATCCAGGATAGATACCCGAAGGGCTGATCGACATCGAGAAGTCCAACATGCTAGCCATGAGGGACAACCTCGGGAAGAGCCAGCCCTGGTACCTGAACCGCCAGCTCCAGTACCGTCAGCGCCCACAGTCACCACTGACGTTCCCGTTCTCCGTAGGTCAACTAGAGAGTCCAGACCTCCAGTGAGATATGCCTTTCTAAATAGGACCGGTCTACTGGATAACGATCCTAAGACATACAGAGAAGCGATGTCTGACATCGACTCCGGGAAATGGCTTGAGGCCATGAAAACCGAAATGGACTCCATGAGCGAGAACCAAGTCCGGAGACTTGTAGACCCACCGAAAGGTGTTAAGCCAGTTGGTTGTAAGTGGGTCTACAAGTGCAAACATGGCATTGATGGAGAAGTCACAACTTTTAAGGCTAGGCTAGTAGCTAAAAAGTACACTCAACGACCCGGGGTCGATTTTGAGGACACCTACTCACCGGTAGCCATGGCTAAATCCATTGGGATCCTGCTCGCCATAGCAGCATGGTATGACTATGAGATATGGCAGATGGACGTGAAAACGGCCTTCCTCAATGGTTTCGTTGAGGAAGAGATCTACATGGATCAGCCGGAGGGTTTCAAGGTCACTGGAGAAGAACAGAAGGTCTGTCGTCTCCAGAAGTCCATCTATGGCCTCAAACAAGCATCCCAAAGCTGGAACAATCGCTTTGATGAAGTGATACGGGGTTATGACTTCATCAAAATCGAATCCGACCCTTGTGTATACAAGAAGGTCAATGGGACCTCTATAGTATTCCTAGTGCTTTATGTGGATGACATTCTACTCATAGGCAATGATGTTAGAATGTTGGGTGACACAAAAACATGGTTATCAACCCAGTTTTCCATGAAGGATTTGGGTGAAGCCTCCTACATCCTAGGCATCCAGATTGTCAGGGACATATCTAAAAGGATGTTAGGGCTTACCCAAAACTCGTATATGGAGAAAGTCCTAAAGAGATATCGGAATGGACAATCCAAACGAGGATTCCTTCCCATGAGGCATGGGATCAAGTTATCCAAGAAATAGTCCCCGCAGACTGATGAGGAACATGAAAGGATGAAAGTCATCCCCTATGCTTCTGTCGTAGGTAGCATCTAATATGCGGTCCACTGCACCAGGCCTGACATTGCTTACGCTTTCAACGTAACAAGCAGATATCAGTCTTGTGCAGGAGAGGCACATTGGAATGTTGTTAAGGGCATCCTTAAGTACCTGAGGAGGACTAAGGAAATGTTCTTAGTCTATGGAAATGGAGAAATGATCCTGGAAGGCTTTAGCAACGCTAGCTTCCAATCTGATGACGATGATGCCAAGTCTCAATCAGGTTATGTATTCAGGCTCAATGGAGGCGAAGTGGCTTGGAAAAGTTCCAAGCAAGCAACCACTGCAGATCCCACCACTGAGGCCGAATACATAGTAGCTTCAGAAGCTGCCAAGGAAGCGATCTGGATGAGAAACTACATCCAAGAGCTAGGTGTGGTGCCTAGCATCGCCGAGCCTGTTGTCATCTTTTGTGATAACAACGGTGCAATAGCGCAAGCAAAGGAACCGAGATCTCATCACCGTTCCAAACACATTCTTAGACGCTACTATCTTCTAAGAGAAATGGTAGGAAGAGGTGACGTTCGGATGGATCGAGTCAACTCAGCAGACAACACAACAGATCCGCTGACAAAGCCTATGTCGCAGAGCGCTCATATGCAACATCTTGAGAAGATGGGGATTAGACATATGGGCGATTGGCTTTAAAGGTCAAGTGGGAGATTGTTAGAATAGGTGACCATGTAGCCAATCTTGGCAGGCAAAATGTACCCTATGTCTAGACAATTTCAAGAATTTGATAAATCATTAATGAATAAGAAGTGATATTCATTTGGCATTACTTGTTTGTGTTCACTTTATCTGTTTTATACTTATCTGTTCACTATGCAAACAAAGCCCACGGACTGAAAACGTATTTCGGGGACTGGGACTACGCTTAGAGGTAGGTCCATGAAATCAGTCCTGCCGAATCAGTCCGGAAATCTCCAAGTCAAGGAATCTCGAAAAATGGGTACCGAGATTCCCTGGAGACTTGCAGTAAGCATCTGCTGTCGTATTTCATCGACAGATGATGAATGTCGTCTAAGCAGTGTTAGTGGGTTAGCCTGCTGGGGAGCGGCTGACTGAGGTGAATCGCGGGAACCGTCTTACGAAGGACCTTGAGTAGGGTTGGCTAGGTATGACGTGTGTTCCCGGTTCCAACAGTACAGGCCAAGTCCTTTGACTTGAGGAACTGCTGAGTTTACCTGTGTATCGCGGCTTTATCTTAGATATGGTGAGAGATTGCCAATAAGCACTTGAGTAGTCATAAGCCATGTCTAGTGCAGCTCCGGTGCACAGAAGTGCAAGTGACAGTAATTTCCAAGAAAGGATCTGTCTCCTGTCAAAAGGTATTCACAGTTGAGTCTCACATATGCTCTGTGTCTTGTCCCTAAAAATCTGTGGCCACAGTAACTGAATAGAAGGGAAGGTTTCCCTTGCGGTGTTTAGTAAAAGACAGACCGACACATAGGTCCCAAATGGGTACCTTCATTTTCCGTACCCTAGACCCTAAGTGGTCAGACCGTAGACAGAAGGACAAGTGTACTGTTAGAGTCTAAATGTTGATTCCCTGAAATTCACCTAGTCTCTAGTGCCATGGACCGTTGCTAGATGGCCACCCATGGTGACAGGCGGATTCTAGGAATCCGACTAAGTCTAGCTGAAAGGTGAACCTAAACAGTCACACACAATCTGCACACATTAAAGTATTTAATTTAGAATTAAATATTTGGAGAAATGGAATGATTAAATTGGATTTACTCGGGTCCTTTATTTTCTTGGAAGGAACTAATTTCTTTTATTGGATAAAAGGGATTTATCTAATAAAGTAGATTTATTTAAAAATTAATTTAATGGGCCTAGAATAAATATTTATATTTATTATATTTATTTATTGCCCTTGGAATATTTAAATAGGTTTTAAATATTCCATTAAATTAAATTAATGGTTGAGATTAAAATGAGAGATGGATGGCTAGGATTAATTTGACTAGGTCAAATTACTACTTTGAATAGGACTTGGACTAGGTCAAAATCCTAGTCAAATTAGTCTTCTTAAGAGTTGGAGTTTGAAGATGATTAAACTCCTGCTCTATATATAGTCCTAGCCACTCACCATAAGAGAGATGATGAAACTCCAACACACACACACACACACACACACAATCCGTGTGCTCTCTCTCCCTCTCTCGTCCGCCTCTCTCCTCTCACTCTCCAAGATTATTCCTTGTTCTTTTGTGTTAACAATTGAACAAAAGGAGGATTAATCCCGTTAAGTAATAACATGTGATTGATCCGTCGTCTCCAAATAAAATACACTTGTTCATTCTCTAGCACGACGTACAAGATACGTGGGCGGATTGCGTGTCACGATTTAGAGGATCTCACATATGAGATTTGGATGCAAATCGGGAACAACGCGAGTACCTGGTTAGAAGACGAAAACGACGAATTGGTAGGTCTCCTTTTTCTTTTCAAATCCTATGGCCTCCATGATTGCTTGTATGATTTTAATTCATGAGATACACCGAACATCCGGGAACTTCAAGGGCACACCCCTTGAACGTGTTTTTATTTTACTTATAAAGCATGTTTAAATTCTGTAATTTAAATTTATACCGCCCTTCCGCATTCGCGCTATTTCCCCGGACGATCCACACGCCTATCACAGGTTTTCATGCACTGGCAAGTGGGAGATAGTAAGCGCATTAATATCACATCGGATCCATGGCTACCCGCCCTGTCACCTACCGCCTCTCCCACCCGCGTCGGTCGTTGTCTGCTGCTTGCGGTCGTCAATGTCAAATTAAATCTATTTAAAAGTCATTTTATAGATAATTCATAAACCGATGAAATACTTGTTAACTATTAAAAAATTCAAAATTTTACGAAATCCATTTTACTCAATATTAGATCAATTTGTTGGTCAAAAATCGTTCTACTGTATATAGGTACATAGAAAATAGATTAGTGAATAAATTTCAAACTGAAACAAAAAGAACATGTTAATGAAATATCTATATTACACAAAATATTTATTTTAATATATTACAATTACAAACTTACTTTATGATATACACAAATGAGTAACGTAAGTTGGAAAATAAAAGCATGCGATTAAATCTAAAAATAAATGATAGTGATAAGATAAATAATATTTTTACACGAATAATATGTGGTAATCTAAAATTTGAATTTAGTTAAGATAAATAAAATTTGCATTAGTATCCTAATTTTGAAGATAAACTTTTGTATGGATAAGTATTAATCTTGAAAATATTGTGTAGATGATTTTGTAGTCGAAAAAAAATCTATAAGGTAAGAGATTTATGTGAACTTAAATCTATTTAAAAGTCATTTATAGATAATTCATAAACCGATGAAATAATTTTTAACTAATAAAAAATTCAAAATTTTGCGAAATTCATTTTAGTCAATATTAGATCAATTTGTTGGGCAAAAACCGTTCTACTGTATATAGGTACATAGAAAATACATTAGTGAATAAATCTCAAACTAAAACAAAATGAACATGTTAATGAAATATCCATATTACAAAATATAATTTATTTTAATATATTACAATTATAAACTTACTTTATGATATACACAAATGAGTAACGTAAGTTGGAAAGTGAAAGCATTCAATTTAATCTAAAAATAAATGATAGTGATAAGATAAATAATATTTTTACACGAGTAATATGTGGTAATCTAAAATTTCAATTTACTTAAGATAAATAAAATTTGCATTAGTATCCTAATTTTGAAGATAAGCTTTTGTATGGATAAGTATTAATCTCGAAAGTATTGTGTAGATGATTTTGTACTCGAAAAAAAAATCTGTAAGGTGAGAGATTTATGTGAACTTAATATATTTAAAAGTTATTTATAGATAATTCATAAACATATGAAATATTTTTTAACTATTAAAAAATTCAAAATTTTACGAAATCCATTTTAGTCAAATATGAGATCAATTTGTTGGTCAAAAATTGTTCTACTGTATATAGGTACATTGAAAATAGATTAGTGAATAAATTTCAAACTGAAACAAAAAGAACATGTTAATGAAATATCTATATTACAAAAAATAATTATTTTAATATATTATAATTAAAAACTTACTTTATGATATACACAAATGAGTAACGTAAGTTGGAAAGTGAAAGCATGCGATTAAATCTAAAAATAAATGATAGTGATAAGATAAATAATATTTTTACACGAGTAATATGTGGTAATCTAAAATTTAAATATACTTAAGATAAATAAAATTTGCATTAGTATCCTAATTTTGAAGATAAACTTTTGTATGGATAAGTAATAATCTTGAAAGTATTGTGTAGATGATTTTTGTACTCGAAAAAAAATCTATAAGCTGAGAGATTTATGTGAACTTAAATCTATTTAAAAGTCATTTATAGATAATTGATAAACTGATGAAATACTTTTTAACTATCAAAAAATTCAAAATTTTACGAAATCCATTTTAGTCAATATTAGATCAATTTGTTGGTCAAAAATCGTTCTACTGTATATAGGTACATAGAAAATAGATTAATGAATAAATTTCAAACTGAAACAAAAAGAACATGTTAATGAAATATCTATATTACAAAAAATAATTATTTTAATATATTACAATTAAAAACTTACTTTATGATATACACAAATGAGTAACATAAGTTTGAAAGTAAAAGCATGTGATTAAATCTAAACATAAATGATAGTGATAATATAAATAATAATTTTACACGAGTAATATATGGTAATCTAAAATTTGAATTTAGTTAAGATAAATAAAATTTGCATTAGTATCCTAATCTTGAAGATAAACTTTTGTATGGATAAGTATTAATCTTGAAAATATTGTGTAGATGATTTTGTAGATAAATACAAATTATATTCTTAATTTAAATTAAATAAAAAATTTTAACCAGTGAGCTTTTTTGAGTAATTAAAAATATATAAAAATACCAGAAAAATGTATTTTGTCAAAATTGAACTAATTTGATCAAATATCGTTTTGCTATATATATATATTGATAATAACATGATTCTATATATATACATACAACACATAGTAATATATTATTTCTACTGTAATTAACAATAAACTTAAACAAACTTGGAGGAAATTTAATTTTTCAGTACATGTTACTGCATAAAATTAATTTTCTAAAGGAATTTATTAATTTAGTAGTTGATTCAACACGATTTGAAAAGTTGAAGAGTGCTTTTGGTATTATAATAATTTGGTGCACTGGTATCAAAAGTACCACTTTTTCGGCCTCTAAAATACTTCACGTCTGCAGAGCGCCACCCAGGACTCGATCCCACTAGCAGTAGCACTTGTCAGAAGAAGCCCATTTTCGATGCAGATTCTAGCCGAGGCCTTGCCTCAAGGGCTGAGATTGCCTCACTTGGTGGAGTACGGTGGAACCAGAAACCCCGAAGACCATTTGGACAAATTTTTGTTTAAGGCTGACTTGCTTGACATGAGCGATGTGGGATATTGCAAGGTGTTTCGCACCACTTTAGCAGGAAAGGCCATGGCGTGGTTTAACCAACTGCCAGCATACACCATCGAGAGCTTCGAACAGTTATCCCAACATTTCCTGCATCATTTTTCTATTAATACGATCAACCAAAAGACCGCCGCGTACCTTTTCACTATAGTACAACAGGAACATGAAATTTTGAGAGATTACGTGCAGAGATTTTCAGGAGCTGTCCGCGAAGTCCACCACCTGAATCACGAATTGCTGGCAACCATACTACAACAAGGATTGCGAAGAGGACACTTCAGAGAATCTATCGCAGGAAAATCGCCATTAACGTTGGATTAGCTGATGAAAAGAGCTGCCAAATACATCCAAATCGAGGAAGCCGAAAAACCAAGGGCGAAAACAACGGCAAGCGAAAGGTCTAAGAAGGGAAAAAGAAAGACCCCCGAAGAGAAGGATAAGGAGAGGGGTAGAGACATATGCCCCTGGCAAGCTTCACAAGATACACCTGTAAGTTGGATCCGCCCGGGAGAGGCACGGCGGAAGCACAGGAGTGCGTAACATAAAAGCGTATAAGCGTAAAACAAATGGAATTATAAGCAATTAAAACCGAATCAAGGGGTGTGCCCTTGATTCTCCCGAGCATTCGGTGTATCTCATGTTCAAGAAAGTACACAACATGGAGGCCATTAAATTTGAGGAACAAGAAACGTAAAGAGGAAACGTTACCCTCGTAGTCTTCTTCGTTCGGCTGCACACATTATTCCCCATTTTGCCACCAATATCTCAATGTAGAGACCCTCTAAAAACGTCCACACGCTTCACTGGATTCCAACGAACTCTCATGCTAGCAAGAAATCGTTTAGGGGAGAAGAGAAGAGACATCGATACAGTCGTTGTTGATTAAACGCTACTGATGTCTCTAATGTTGTACCTTGAATGAATTAAGAAGAACAGAAGAAAATCTTGGAGAAGTGTAGAAGGTGGACGAGAGAGAGAGAGAGAGAGGCGAGATGGCAAAGTGTAGAGATTGTTGTGTGATGTGTGTGTGTTTGAGTATTTATAAGAAACTAGTATTCTTAATCCTACTCAACCCCTTTCAAAGAGACACACTTTAAGCAACTTAGGACTTTGACCTAGTCAAATCCTAGTCAACTAAGGGTTTGACAAAGTCAAACTTCATCCTGGCCATCCATCCCAATATTCCTAGGTCAAAATCTTGTCCATCCATTTTTGATGGGCATTGTGGAATGAGCCTATTGAAATCTAATTTAAATAGTCCAAAGGTCCAATGGACTTTATATTAAATCCTATTTAATATTCCACGCCCACGAATTAATTCATCCTTTTAATCTAATTAAAAGGGAAGTCCTTGCTAATTAAATCTATAAATCCAATTTAGGAATTCAAGCCCGATTAATCCAATTAATCCATGAAGGCTTAAATCTCCAAGAAGATAGTTCAATCCATTACACTAAACCTTCTCCCAGAATTAATTTTAAATTAATTCCTTTCACATCCAATGAATTGTGTGTGACTCTTTAGGTTCACCTTCAGCTAGAGTTGGACCTACTTCCTGTTATCCCATAACCAAAGTAGTCTGTCAACATGTGTGGCCCTCTAGCAGTGCTCTATGGAACAAGAGACTAGGTGAATATGTGGTGTGGAAATTTAGGCTTCGAGTTACATACAGGTATGGTCCTACTGTCACCCGACCTTAGTCTAGAGCATAGAATAGCACGTCAGTTCCCATCCTTGACTAGACATCTATGCTTCAAACTCGAGATAGGTTTAACTCTATGATTGACGTAGGAAAAATTCTTTTTCCCACTCAATCAAATGCTATGGTCATAGACTTCGAGAGTCTAAACTATCTCAGAGCGCATAGGAGATCTTGTTGTCATAATCTTTGACAGGGGACAGATCCTATCTTGGAATCCACCATCCTCTGTACGTACTCCGAGTGCAGTGAATAAGGCTTATGATGACGATTTCTTATGACACAATCACCGCTCGCCAGATCCAAGATGCAGCCTTCGTACGCAAGCGACTGTCGTGATCCCTCAAGTCCGAGAATTAATCCCGTACTATCGGAACTGGGAATACCAGTCATACTGATCAAGCCCGTGTGGCTTCCATATGATGATTCCCGTGAGTCACCTCAGTCAACCGACACCCTTGTCAACTAACCACTAATATTGCATAGATGACCTGCGTTTGTCACCGATGAAACACGGTACTCATCCAATGAATGCAAAGTGCAAGTCTCTATAGGACCCTCCATACCTAATCTCGAGGTCCTTGACTTGGAGTGTTTCAGACTGATCCACAGAAGTTGGTTCTATGATTGCCAACCTATGCACAGTCCAACTGCTTGGACTCATATGTCCGGTCTGTGGGCATTTGTTGTGACAACGAAACCACGTTGAATGCTACTAGTAAGTGTTAGAATAGGTGACCTGAAAGCCAATAGGTTTGGCGTTTTGAAACCTATTTGACAACTTGATGTAATGTAATATTATGTGATGAATAAAATGAGTATTCGTCACTTTTGGTGCTTACTTTGTTGCGCTCATTTCACATTTGTTAAAACGGTGTTTTACTTATATCGCAACAAAGCCCACAGACCACGGTTAACAACTCATGCAGTTGGGCCACGCATTGGATGGTGGTCATGAAACCTACTGATTTAGAGTTGGGTCTGAAATGTTCCAAGTCGAGGACCTTGAGACAGGGCATTGAGATTCCTATTGAGACTTGCATCAAGAGTCATGTTCATTCGATGAGTGCCGCGTTTCATCGGCGACAGGTGTGGGACGTCTACACGATCTTGATGGGTTGGTCGACTGGGATCGAGCCGACTAGAATGACTCACGGGGATCATCATATGGATGCCTTGGAGGCTTGGTCAGTATGATCGAATTTTCTCGGTTCAGATAGTACGTGAGTAGTTCTCAAACTTGAGGGATCATGGCAGTCGCGTGCACAGGATGACTGTATCTTGGATTTGGCGAGAGGTGATCATTCTGTAAGATAATTATCATAAGCCTTGTCCAGTGCAGTCGGAATGTGTAGCCAGGACGGTGGATTCCAAGAAGAGGATCCATCCCCTGTCAGTATGTGATAGAGGTATCTCCTATGCACTCGGAGACATGTTCATGCTGTTTAAAGTTGTGGCCACAGTGGTTGGTCGAACAGGGAATGGTTTCCTGTGTCGACGCAATGAAGCATACGTAGTCTCGAGTATTAAGCATAGATGCCTAGTCAAGGATGGGAACCGACGCCCAATTCCATACCCTAGACTAAGGTCGGGAGACGGTAGATGGAAGGACCGCACCCATATGGAATCGGTGCTTAAATGTTCACGCCAATTCACCTAGTCTCTAGTGCCATGGACCATTGCTAGACGGCTACCCATGGTAACGGGCCCTTGTGGGACACGGACCCAAGTCTAGCTTGTTAGAATAGGTGACCTGAAAGTCAATTGAGAATGGCTGTTTTGGGAACTATTCGTCGATCTTTTGTCAAAGTAATATTATACTGATGGATAAAGTAAGTATTCATCACTGGCAAAATGTGTTTGTTGTGCTTACTACTTACATTGAATGCCGTTTCAATATCACAACAAATGCCCACAGACTGATTGGTTAAACCCATTGAGTTGAGCTGCGCATAGGTTGGCGGCTATGAAACCAACTTCTTAAGGGTCGGTCTGAAGCGTTCCAAGTCGAGGACCTCGTGACTGGGCCTCGAGTGCCCTATAGAGACTTGCACTAAGTATTGCATTCACTAGGTGAGTGCCGAGTTTCATCGGTGCCAGACGTAGGTCGTCTATGCAATTGTAGTGGGTTAGTAGGCAAGGTAGTAGACTGAGTGAACTGACTTGCGAGAATCGTCATATGGACGCCTTGGAGGCTTGGTCAGTATGACTGGAATTCTCAGTTCCGATAGTACGGGATTAGTTCTCGAACTTGAGGAATCATGGCAGTCGCATGCATATGAAGGTTGTATCTTGGATCTGGCGAGAGGTGACCGTGTCTTTGATATGGTCATTATAAACCTTGTCCAGTGCAGTTGGAGTATGTAGTGAGGACGGTGCATTCCAATAGAGAACCTGTCCCCTGTCAGTATTTGACAGCTATGTCTCCTATGCGCTCTGAGGTGGTTTCGACTCATTAAGTCTACGGCCGTAGCGATTGGTCGAGTAGGGAATGGTTCCCTAGGTCGACCAATAGAGTAAATGCGTCTCAAGTTTGTAGCATAGTTGCCTAGTCCAAGATGGGAACCGACACCCAATTCCATGCCCTAGACTAAGGCTGGGAGATGGTCGACGAAAGGACTGTACCTGTATGGAATTCGAAGTCTAAATGTTCACGCCAACATTCACCTAGTCTCTAGTGCCATGGACCGTTGCTAGATGGCCACCCATGGTAACGGGCATTTCTGATTAATGGTTAATCAAAAATAATTAATTAAATTAGATTTAATTAATCAATTGTGTTGGACACAAACCCAAGTCTAGCTGAGGGTGAACCTAAAGAGTCACACACAAATCACTATGGAAGTAGTGGAATTAATTTGGAATTAATTCTGGAAGAAGTGAATTAATTTAATTGGATTAAATTAATTCAAGGAGAATATAAATGATTGGATCATTTATTGGGAAAATCCATTGGATGGATGGCCCAAGAATTAATTAATTGGATTAATTAATTTTGGGCTTAATACCTTTAAATTAATTGGATTAATTTATTGGATTTCATTTAATTAATTGATTAGATCAATTAATTAGTGTTTGAGCTTATGTTTATTTAAATGGATTAAATAAACTTTTGGATTTCAATAAGGTTTAAAAATTAATTGAATTAATTTAAAACCCATGGATCACTTGATTTAATTTGATTAAATCAAGACCGGTCAAAACCAATCCATGACTTGAAATGAAAGCTCAAAGGTTTGATGCAAGTTTAAGAGGAGTTGAAAGTCCTCCATGTAAGCAATGATGTGGCTCCATGTAAGCAATGATGTTGCTTGCCATGATGGCGAGGTGGTCATTGTGCTAACATGGTTGGAGGTTGAGTACAAGTTGTGCATTAGTGTGTGTAGGTGGTTTTGGAAACTACCTACAACTACACAACACATGTATACACTTTTCAACTCCCTAGCTTGCACTCTCTAGCACACAAGCCACGAAATTTCCATATTTTTTCTCCTTCTTTTGAGTTCTCTTTGAATTGAATTCAAGATGAGAACATGAGAAATACGTATACACTAATCAATAGTGTAATACATTTTTCGTTTCTTCCTTGATCTAGCTTCTACCTAGCAGTAGATGTAGATTTGCTTCCATTGCTGTGGTGTGAACAAATTAGAGGGGTTCTAATTTGAATCCTAAGATGAACGGAAAAGGAACAAAGAGAGAATCAAAGCTTGTTGCCGTTAAACATGTGAAACGAAAAAGGTATGTTTCTTTTTAAATTATTGTACCTTTTTGTTTCCTCCTCTAGCCACATGTTCAAGCATATTTTTTTGTATGTTATGATGCTTCTGAATACACCGAACGCTCGGAATTGAAATGGAACAATCCTTTGAAATCGTTTTTAAATTTCTTTTATTTTTACGCTTCCGCCGCGTTCCCGGGCCGTACCGATTCTTTCATAGCTGAGGGTAAACCTAAAGGGTCACACACAAATCACCGAGGAGGTTGAGAGATTGACTTGGAGTCAATCTCGAAGGATAAATAAGTAATTGGATTACTTAAGGTATAGTCCATTGAAAAGAATTGTGGATCGTCCCGGGAAAAGCGCGAATGCGGAAGCGCGGTATAATTAAAAAAAATAAATGCGGAATTTAAACATGCTTTAAATTAAAGAACACGTTTCAAAGGGTGTGCCTTTGAAATTCCCGGGTGTTCGGTGTATCTCATGAATAAATCACATATAACATATCATGGAGGCCATAGGGTTGAAAATAAAAGAGGACGAAAATCTAAAACGAGACCTACCCGTTGTCGTTTTCGTCTTCAACGGCTACACGCGTTGTTCCCCGTTTTGCACCAAGATCTCGTTCTTGAGACCCTCCAAATCGTGACACACGATCCCACGTATCTTGCACGTCGTGCTAGCAACGAACAAGTTTATATTTTGGAGTGGATGAATCAACAACACGTTATGAATTAACGGTATTGATTCATCAAGTTCTAATGTTCCAAGAACAAGAGAACAAAGAAAAATAATTTTCTTGGAGTGTGTGAGAGAGAGAGGGCGGACGAGATAGAGGGAGAGAGAGCCGAGTTGTGTGTGTGTGTTGTGTGTGTTGGAATTTCATCATCATGCAACTTGTAGGATGCTAGGGGTTTATATAGAAGAGGAGTTTTATCCTCTTTAAACTCCTCTTTTAAGAACTCTAATTTGACTAGGATTTTGACCTAGTCAAAGTCCTAGTCAAAGTAGTGTTTTGACCTAGTCAAAACAATCCTAGCCATCCATCTCTCCCATTGATCTCAACCGTTGATTTAATTTAATTTAATGGAATATTTAAAACCTATTTAAATATTTCCAAGAGGCTAAAATAAATATAAATATTATTTAAGCCCATTAAATAAATCCTTTTGATAAATCTAATTTATCAATTTAATTCCTTATATCTAATAGAAGGAATTATTTCTCCAAGAAAAAAATAGAGGACCCGATTAAATCCAATTTAATCATTCCTTCACTCCAATATTTAATTCCTAATTAAATATCTAAATGTGTGTGGATAGTGTGTGACTCTTTAGGTTCACCTTTCAGCTAGACTTGGTCGGATTCCTAGAATCCTTCCGTTACCATGGGTGGCCATCTAGCAACGGTCCATGGCACTAGAGACTAGGTGAAATATTCAGGGATGAACATTTAGGCTCTAACAGTACACTTGTCCTTCTATCTTCGGTCTCATCACTTAGAGTCTAGGGCACGGAAAATGCAGGTACCCATTTTGGACCTAAGTGTTGGTCTGTCCTCACTAAACGCCGCAAGGGAATCCTTCCCTTCTGTTCAGTCACTGTGGCCACAGTTTTAGGGACAAGACCTAGAGTATATATATGAGACTCAACTGCCAAAACCTATTGACAGGAGACAGATCCTTTCTTGGAAACTACTGTCACTTTGCACACCAGAACTGCACTAGACATGGCTTATGACTACCAAAGAGAATTCTGGCAATCTCTCACCATACCTAAGATACAGCCCTGATGTACAGGTAAACTCAGCAATTCCTCAAGTCAAAGGACTTGACCTGTACCGTTGGAACCGGGAATACACGTCATACCTTGCTGACCATACTCAAGGTCCTCCGTAAGACGGTTCCCCGCGAGTCACCTCAGTCAGCTGCGTCCTAGCATGCTAACCCACTAACACTGCTTAGACGACCCTCGTCACCCGTCGATGAAACACGACAGCAGGCGCTTAGTGCAAGTCTCAAATGGAATCCCGGTACCCATTTTCGAGATTCCTTGACTTGGAGATTTCCGGACTGATTCGGGAAGACTGATTCCATGGACCTACCTCCAAGCGTAGTCCCAGCCCCCGAAATTGATTCTCAGTCCGTGGGCTTTGTTTGCGTAGTGAACAGATATAGAAAACAGATATAAAGTGAACACAAACAAAGTAATGCCAAATGAAATTCACTTCTTTATTCATTAATGATTTATCAAACACCTATAATTGTCTAGACATAGGTTACATATACCCGCCAAAGTTGGCTTTCATCGTCACCTATTCTAACATCCATTGGATGAACGGGCCGATATTGTATCGGACCCTTGTTTAATCGGTAAATTGGATTTTCGATTAAATATGAAAAGTTGAGATGTTGGATCTTTTAAATGGATTAAAACATCAACGGGAATAATTTAAGTAGACATTAAATTGGATTTAATGTTGGGTTCATCATAATTGGATTACGATAAAAACCCGGTCCGTTAAATTTGATCCGAGAGGAGAAATAATTCCTATTTTGGAATAGGAAGAAGTTGGACTTCTTCCCATAATTAAGCATGGCCGAAATGCTCCCTTGGAGGAAGCTAAAATCAGCCATGTTTCATGCAAGGTGGTATGTTGACTTATCTCTTTTGGAAAGAGACAAATCAACTCCAATCAAGCCCTTCCCTTTTGGTATGATTTGATCATACCATAAAATTTGGAAGGCTTGATTGAAGAATTAATGGTGATTGATTGGAATGTATGTAGACATCCTTGGATGAACCTAGACACATTCCAATAATCACATTAACTATGTATATATAGGAGTATATACAACACCTTGCACATGTGAATCATAATTCATCTTTTTCTAGGAAAAAGAAGAAGCATTTTCGGCTCTCTCCTCTCTCTCTAACTCTCGGCCACTTCCTTCTCTTTCTACTTGTGTTCTTCACTTAGTTTTGAATCAAGAGGAAGAACAAAGTAGGTTTAAAAGTACACTAATTAATAGTGTTCTTCTCTTAAACCGATTCCTTCGTAAACCCGTTTTTCTCTAGCAAGGAGAACGTGAGTTTCTTCCGGTGTGGTGTAGATCACCTTTGGAGAATCCATACATTTGGATTTGTGAGCATTCCGGTGAAGGAACAACACAAGTACCCGAGCACACGTAAAATCTACAAGGTAACGATTTATTACGCTTTAGTAGATCTTTACTATTCATCTATGCCCTATGTGTTTTATGTATGTTTTTTATATTAACACATCCTATATTGAACGCCCGGTTGAGCACCCAAGGGTGCACCCCTTGGGATTTCACTTTATATGCGATTTAATTTTAAATTATGTATTAATTTACGCTTCTCGCTTCCGCTCGCGCTCTCGGGCGGATCCGCTTGTTCTTTAGTAAGCACAACAAACTCACCGTTGCCTATGATGAACCATTACTACATTCATCAATATAATATTTGAAGGGACAAGCGGATCCGCCCGGGAGCACGAGCGGATGCATGAGTAATCGAAAAATGCATAATTTAAAACAATTATGACAAAAACTCAAGTGTTGTACCCTTGGGTGCTCAACCGGGCGTTCGATGTAGGATGTAACAATATCATAAACTCATGTTGTACATAGAGCATAGATATTAAAAGCGAACTACGAAAGCAAAAAAAAAAAAAAAAATGAAAATACCTTTGTAGTTTTATCGCTTGCACGGCTACGAACGTTGTTCCTTCCTGGAAATGCTCACCAAGTTCAAACGTATGAATTTCCTACAGTAGTCCACACCACACCGGAAGAGATGCATGTTTTTCTTGCTAGAGAAAAATGGATCTAGAGGATTGGGTTTAAGAAACTAGAACACTATTAAATTAGTGTTTTATCTTAAACTTGCTTTGTTCTTCCAAATGATCCGAGATCAAATGAAGAACAAAGGGGATAGATGTATGAGTAGAGAGGGGCCGAAAATTAGAGGAGAGAGTGAGATGTGTTTTTCTTCTTTTTCCTAGAAAAAGATGAATATGAATTCTCTTTCATTGATGATTGTATATACTCATATATCTACAAAATTAATGTGATTATTGGAATGTGTCTAGGTTCATCCAAGGATGACCAGATACATCCCAATCAATCCCACTAATTCATCTATCAAGCCTACAATCTCATAAGGTATGATTTAATCATACCAAATGATAGAGACTTGATTGGAATTGATTTATCCCTTACCAAAAGAGACAAGTCAACCACATCAAGGCCATGTATGGTCAATTTTTACGTCCCCAAGAGTGGTAATTTTCGGCCATACCATTATAGGGAAGAAGTCCAACTTCTTCCTATTCCAAAAAAGAAATTAACACATCTCGCGTAGTGCCTGCGCGCGCGCGCCCGGCCAGGCAGTGCCTGCGCGCGCGCAGGGGCGGCAGGTTGGGCCTGCTGCCCTGCGCGCACGGCCTGCCGGCTGCTGCCGGTGGCGGCGGCAGCTAGGGTTTTTTTTTTTTTTTGAAACCCTAGCATTATTATTTTTTATTTATTATTTACTTTTCAGTTTTAATTTTGAATTAATTCTGAAAATTCGTTTTTTTTTTTGGGTTCAATTTTGCCTAAATTCCTAAAGACATTATTTTAGGAGTAAAATAAATTGGATTTGGAATCCCGGGGTTATTTTACTTAAAATAATGAGGAAAGGTTTTCCTAAAACAAAAAAAAAAAAATATTATTACCAATATTTGTGTTTTATTTTTCACACGTTGCGCACATGATCATTTATTTCTGTTTTGAATTATTATGATTGGAAATCATGGATTATTGGTATATTGTAATTATGTGATTGGATCATGTGATTATGTGTGTTGGATGGAAATGGATGATCACGAGCCCTAGACCGGATGTATGGTTTAATTTTCTGTTGGGCCTGTGTGCCTCTTTAACTGCTTTCTCCTTCTCTCTTTCTAGTGCCTTGGAATAATAAGGCTTTCTACCTCCCTCCTTATGTACTCCCCCCGGGTTTTCGCTGGGGTTTCTATTTTTTTAATATGTAATGAGAGTAGACTAGGAGTGAGGTTTTCATTTTTTGTAATTGGTGGAGAAGAAGGAAGGACCACATGGAGAGCCCAGACCGGAGGTCCCTTGGCGTTTTTCCATGAAGTGAAGAAAGAGAAAAAGAGACCAAGGCCCATCAGCATGATGATTGGGTTACTATTATTGTAATAGTATAGGACCAACCCTAGATTGACCATAGATCCACTGCGGGCTCAGTGGATCGCATAGGATTCGGGCTCGTGATCATCCAACAGGGGCGTGCTAGGCTTTAATTTTGCATGTGGTTATTATGATGGATGAATGGCTTTTATTTATCATATAACTTCTATGGATGGATTTTATTTATGCATTATGGATGAATGTATGGATATATTATGAGATCTCGGTCATTCACTACTCTCACATTGGTTGGACCAATGTTGAAATATTAGACCCTAGATAAAGTGGACATGAACTCTAGGAGTTTTGTCCATGCCTTCCAATCCATGGCACAGTGAGGAAGCTGTTTTAGGTCAATAGCGTGGTCTCACGAGTCGTGGCACGTTATTGTACTTAAAAGAAGCTGCACTGTGTCATGAACGAAAAATGGGCTGCTGTTACCTGTCTCACGAGTCGTGGGGGTACTAGTGGGTCTATGGCTCGGT
The DNA here is from genome assembly GCA_034509735.1 of Sesamum alatum. Classification (NCBI taxonomy): domain Eukaryota; kingdom Viridiplantae; phylum Streptophyta; class Magnoliopsida; order Lamiales; family Pedaliaceae; genus Sesamum; species Sesamum alatum. The sequence continues at coordinate 28,553,350 of JACGWO010000009.1, read as the reverse complement.
GGATTGGGTCGGGTCTAACGCCCAATTAGCATGATTCGCTTGGAGTCCTCGGGATCATGCAAAAGGGTGAGGCAATAATCTTGGGAATCTCGTGGAACGAGAATGGTATGGAATACCTCCCACAGGATCTTTTCCATGCGAATCGTAAAAGCGGGGTATGGGAAAAATCGCTGTGGATCCCAAGCCCACTAGGAAAGGATTTCCCGAAAATCACGTTTGAGAGTACCGTGTTTTCGTATAAATAGTGGGAGGATTAAATGACTAAAGACCAAGCATTTAATTATTTCATCAAACCACCGTCTTTATTTTCTGCTGATTCGCGCGTTGTTTTCTAAATGTAGATTTTAAAATGTCTAAGAACCCACTATCAACCATTCTTGAGACAAACAAATTCAATGGAACAAATTACAACGACTGGTTGCGCAATCTCAGGATAGTCCTAGATTACGAGAACCAAGGCTACGTCATGGACGAGCCTCTCCCTAGGACCTTACCGGAAGGATCCACGCCAGAAGAACGTGAGACGTTCGAGACTTGGCATAAGGATAACCGGAAGGTCCGTAGCATCATACTTGCTTCAATGACCAATAAGATTCAGAAGCAATATGAAAGGCTAGACGATGTCCCTTCCATTATGGCTCGCCTTAAGGATTGCTATGCAGTCCCGGACCGGCATACTAGGTATGTCGCGACCAAGGCGTTCTTTGGAACTAAAATGACAGAAGGATCCTCTGTACAAGAGCATGGGGTTTAAAATGCTTACCCTAGTGAAAAAGCTCGAGGACCTAAAGGCAGGTCTCGATAATGAAACGTACATAGATGTGATCCTTCAGTCACTCCCACCCTCCTTCGACCAATTTATCGTCAACTATAACATGAATACACTTGAGAAGGGCATTCATGAGTTGATCAATATGTTGGTGCAATACGAGGCAACGACTAAGAAGTCACGCCTTCGGTATTGTTTGGAGGTGCTTCAAACTTCCAAGACGAAAGGCAAGGGTGCCGGACGTTGGAAAAAGAAGAAGGGGAAGGGAAAAAGCCGTCATAGCAGCTACGAACACTCAGAGTGTTCCCATGCCAAAGAGGGGAAAGGCAAAGGAAAGGGAAAGGTTGTCTCCAAGCAACAGTCAAAGGCATATGACATATGTATCAACTGCCGTGAGAAAGGGCATTGGAAGAGAGAGTGCCCCAAACTCTTCTCAAACCAAGGTATAACATGGTCACTAATTCTGCCTCTTGGGTATTGGATACCGGCTGTGGAGCTCACATTTGCAATGATTTGCAGGTGCTGAAAAGAAGCAGAAAACTAAGTAGCAGGGACATGATCCTGAAGCTCGGAAATGGCAAGGCCATCTCGGCAGAAGCAGTAGGATCCGCCACTTTAGTAATTAGTGATACCATTAGCATAGAATTAGAGCAGGTTTATTTTGTACCTAGTATGATTAAGAACATCATTTCCATTCCATTGTTGGACAATAGTGGTTATGAGTTCAGAATCAATAAAAATGCTTTTATTTGATGAGGTGTGGAATTGCTCATCTACTTGGTACATTGCACAACGGGCTCTATATCTTGCAACAAACGAATTTCGTTCTTAACGCTCAACACAAACGGAAATTAGATAATAACGGGAACGCACGTCTGTGGCACGCTAGGCTAGGTCACATATCCCAAGATAGGATGAAAAGGTTGGTAGACTCAAAGAACCTAGAGGTTGGGGACTTGAGTGATCTACCAACTTGTGAGTCTTGTCTAAGAGGGAAAATTAACAAAAAGCCCTTTGTAGGACAAAGCAGGCTTGCCACAAGTCTGTTGGACTTGGTCCATACAGACGTATGTGGACCACTAAGGATGCAGGCCCGAGGTGGGTTCTCCTACTTCATAACCTTCACCGATGATCATTCACGGTACGGTTATGTTTTACCTGATGAGGTACAAGTCTGAAGCTCTTGAGAGGTTTAAAGAATTCAGGCTTGAAGTGGAGAACCAGACCAACTGCAAAATTAAAGTCCTACGGTCAGACCGAGGCGGTGAATACCTTAGTGCCGAATTCCTAGATTATCTAAAAGAAAATTGTATAAATATCGGAATGGACACCTCCCGGAACACCACAGTTAAATGGCGTCTCTGAAAGGAGGAACCGAACCCTGTTGGACATGGTTCGGTCCATGATGAGTTTTTACCAAATTGCCCTTATCGTTTTGGGGTTATGCATTAGAAACGGCAGCCAAGTTGTTGAATTTGGCGCCTACCAGTGCATTGACCCAAACGCCATATGAAATATGGCACGGCAAACCTGCGTCCTACAACTACTTGAAAGTGTGGGGTAGCCCCGCATACGTCAAGAGGTTAGTGGGAGATAAGCTAGAATCCAGGTCTAGCCTATACAGGTTCGTTGGATACCTAAAGAAACTGCGGGTTATTACTTTTATGACCCTTTGGAACAAAAGGTATTTGTTTCAAGGAATGCAGTATTCTTGGAGCAAGGCTTCCCAGAGGATATCCAACCTGATGAGCTGATCCTTGAGGAATCAAGTGATGGAACTCAGCCATCAGAAATAGCCGCGGAAACCTCACCAAGAGGATTCAGGATTAATGAACGAAGGACTGACCAACCTAGAGAAGTCCAACATGCTAGGCATGAAGGACAACCTCAAGAAAAGGCCAGTCCCGGTCCCTGAACCGCTGGCTCCGATACAGTCAACGCCCACAGTCACCACTGACGTTCCCGTCCTCCGTAGGTCCACTAGAGAATCCAGACCTCCAGTGAGATATGGGTTTCTAGGTGCGACCGATCTTCTGGATAACGATCCTAAGACATACGGGGAAGCGATGTCTGACATCGACTCCGGGAAATGGCTTGAGGCCATGAAGACCGAAATGGACCCATGAGCGAGAACCAAGTTTGGAGACTTGTAGATCCACCGAAAGGTGTTAAGCCAGTGGGCTGTAAGTGGGTCTACAAGCGCAAACTCGGCGTTGATGGAAAAGTCACAACCTTTAAGGCTAGGCTTGTAGCTAAGGGATATACTCAACGACCCGGGGTCGATTTTGAGGATACCTACTCGCCAGTAGCCATGGCTAAGTCCATTCGGATCCTGCTTGCCATAGCAGCATGGTATGACTATGAAATATGGCAGATGGACGTGAAAACGGCCTTCCTCAACGGTTTCGTTGAAGAAGAGATCTATATGGATCAGCCAGAGGGTTTCACGGTCACTGGAGAAGAACAGAAGGTCTGTCGTCTCCAGAAGTCCATCTATGGCCTCAAACAAGCATCCCGAAGTTGGAACATTCGATTTGATGAAGTAATACGGGGATATGACTTCATCAAAAACGAATCCGACCCTTGTGTATACAAGAAGGTCAGTGGGGGCTCTATAGCGTTCCTAGTGCTTTACGTGGATGACATTCTGCTCATTGGTAATTGACGTCAGAATGTTAGGAAACACAAAAGCATGATTGTCAACCAAGTTTTCCATGAAGGACTTGGGTGAAGCCTCCTACATCCTAGGCATCCAGATTTTCAGGGATAGATCTAAAAGGATGTTAGGGCTCACCCAAAACTCGTATATGGAGAAAGTCCTAAAGAGATATCGAATGGACAACTCCAAACGAGGATTCCTTCCAATGAGGCATGGGATCAAGTTATCCAAGAAGCAGTCCCCGCAGACTGATGAGGGAACTTGAAAAGATGAAAGTCATCCCCTATGCTTCTGCCGTAGGTAGCATCCAATATGCGGTCCATTGCACCAGGCCTGACATTGCATACGCTTTGAGCGTGACAAGCAGATATCAGTCCTATGCAGGAGAGGCACATTGGAATGCCGTTAAGGGCATCCTTAAGTACCTTAGGAGGACTAAGGAAATGTTCTTGGTCTATGGCAATGGAGAACTTATTCTGGAAGGCTTTAGCGACGCTAGCTTCCAGTCTGATGACGATGATGCCAAGTCTCAATCGGGATATGTATTCAAACTCAACGGAGGAGTAGTGGCTTGGAAAAGTTCCAAGCAAGCAACCACTGCTGACTCAACCACTGAGGCTGAATACATAGCAGCTTCAGAAGCTGCTAAGGAAGCGGTTTGGATGAGAAACTACATCCAAGAGTTGGGGTGTGGTGCCTAGCATCGCCGAGCCCGTTGTCATCTTCTGTGATAACAACGGTGCAATAGCGCAAGCAAAGGAACCGAGATCTCATCACCGTTCCAAACACATTCTTAGACGCTACCATCTTCTTAGAGAAATGGTAGGAAGAGGTGACGTTCGGATGGACCGAGTCAACTCAGCAGACAACACAGCAGACCCGCTGACAAAGCCTATGTCGCAGAGTACTCATACGCAACATCTTGAGAAGATGGGGATTAGGCATATGGGTGATTGGCTTTAAAGGTCAAGTGGGAGATTGTTAGAATAGGTGACCATGTAAGCCAATTTTTGCGGTATATGTAACCTATGTCTAGACAATTATGGGTGTTTGAATAAATCATTGATGAATAAAGAAGTGAATTTCATTTGGCATTACTTTGTTTGTGTTTCACTTTTCTATATCTGTTCACTACGCAAACAAAGCCCACGGACTGAGAATCAATTTTCGGGGACTGGACTACGCTTGGAGGTAGGTCCATGGAATCAGTCTTCCCGAATCAGTCCGGAAATCTCCAAGTCAAGGAATCCCGAAAATGGGTACGGGATTCCATTTGAGACTTGCACTAAGCACCTGCTGTCGTGTTTCATCGACGGGTGACGAGGGTCGTCTAAGCAGTTAGTGGGTTTAGCATGCGAGGACGCAGCTGACTGAGGTGACTCGCGGGGAACCGTCTTACGGAGGACCTTGAGTATGGTCAACAAGGTATGACGTGTATTCCCGTTCCAACGGTACAGGTCAAGTCCTTTGACTTGAGGAATTGCTGAGTTTACCTGTACATCAGGGCTGTATCTTAGATATGGTGAGAGATTGCCAGAATTCTCTTTGGTAGTCATAAGCCATGTCTAGTGCAGTTCTGGTGTGCAAAGTGACAGTAGTTTCCAAGAAAGGATCTGTCTCCTGTCAATAGGTTTTTGGCAGTTTGAGTTCTCATGTATACTCTAGGTTTTGTCCTAAAACTGTGGCCACAGTGACTGAACAGAAGGGAAGGATTCCCTTGCGGCGTTTAGTGAGGACAGACCGACACTTAGGTCCAAAATGGGTACCTGCTTTTTCCGTGCCCTAGACTCTAAGTGATGAGACCGAAGACAGAAGGACAAGTGTACTGTTAGAGCCTAAATGTTCATCCCTGAATATTTCACCTAGTCTCTAGTGCCATGGACCGTTGCTAGATGGCCACCCATGGTAACGAAAGGATTCTAGGAATCCGACCAAGTCTAGCTGAAAGGTGAACCTAAAGAGTCACACACTATCCACACACATTTAGATATTTAATTAGGAATTAAATATTGGAGTGAAGGAATGATTAAATTGGATTTAATCGGGTCCTTTATTTTTCTTGGAGAAATAATTCCTTCTATTAGATATAAGGAATTAAATTGATAAATTAGATTTATCAAAGGGATTTATTTAATGGGCTTAAAATAATATTTATATTTATTTTTATTTTAGCCTCTTGGAAAATATTTAAATAGGTTTTAAATATTCCATTAAATTAAATTAAATCAACGGTTGAGATCAATGGGAGAGATGGATGGCTAGGATTGTTTTGACTAGGTCAAAACACTACTTTGACTAGGACTTTGACTAGGTCAAAATCCTAGTCAAATTAGAGTTCTTAAAAGAGGAGTTTAAAGAGGATTAAACTCCTCTTCTATATAAACCCCTAGCATCCTACAAGTTGAAGGATGATGAAACTCCAACACACACACTACAACACACACACACGGATTCTCTCTCCCTCTCTCTCGTCCGATTCTCTCTCCCTCTCCAAGAAATATTTTCTTGGTTCTTTTTGTTCTTTGGAACATTAAGAACTTGATGAATCAATACCATTAATCCATAATGTGTTATTGATTCATCCACTCCAAAAAACATAAACTTGTTCGTTGCTAGCACGACGTGCAAGATACGTGGGTGGATCGTGTGTCACGATTTGGAGGGTCTCAAGACGAGATCTTGGTGCAAAACGGGGAACAACGCTTGTAGCCGTTGAAGACGAAAACGACAACGGGTAGGTCTCGTTTTAATTTTTCGTCCTCTCTTTAATTTCCAACCCTATGGCCTCCATGATTTATTTTATGTTATTCGTTCATGAGATTACACCGAACGCCCGGGAAATTTCAAAGGCACACCCTTTGAAACGTGTTTTAATTTAAAAGCATGTTTAAATTCCGCATTTATTTTTTAATTTATACCGCGCTTCCGCATTCGCGCTTTTCCCGGGACGATGCACAATTCCTTTCAAAGGGGAGTTCGGTAAAACTCATCATGGATCGGACCACCTCCAACAAGGTCCGATTCCTCCTTTCAGACACACCATTCAACTGTGGTGTTCCAGGAGGAGTCCACTGAGAGAGAATTCCATTCTCTTTTAGATAATCAGTGAATTCGCCACTTAAATACTCTCCACCTCGGTCCGACCAAAGGGCCTTGATCTTACGACCGGTGGTTCTCTACTTCAAGTCTGTATTCCTTAAATCTTCCGAATGCTTCAGACTTGTACCTCGTCAGGTAAACATAACCATACCGTGAGTGGTCATCGATAAAGGTTATGAAGTACGAGTACCCACCCCTAGCCTGAGTATTTAATGGACCACAAACGTCTCTATGGATCAAAGCCAATAGACCGTTCGCTAGTGTGCTTTGTCCAACAAAGGGTTTCTTGGTCATCTTTCCCATTAGACAGGATTCGCGGGTCGGTAGGTTGTCCAAATCGTCTATTTCTAGATTCTTCGAGTCCACCAACCTTCTTATCCTATCCTCATCAAAACTAGCTACTCTCATTACATATGAACGTAATACATGGAAAGGACATGAACAAGCCTTAACATCATGAGGCTAGAAAAATAGGAGATGATAGTCCCAAAACAAGAGGCACGCAGGCCCCACCCGATAAATATATAAATAAATACCATTCATCCATACATAAGGTCTAGGGCTCTTGTGATCATCCCATGTTGATCCCATCAACACACATAACAAAATTATACCAAATACTTAATCATGGATATTCAAAATATCCAAGTGATGTCCAACATCACAAGGTATAAATATATAAATAATGTTTAAGATTCAAATTTCAAATTTAATAGACATCATATACAATGCATCCAATACATGTACTAAATCCAAATTAACTAAGCAAATTTGATCTAGGGAAAATTCAATAATTCCAAAATCAAATATGCAAAATTAATTCATTTTTCAGAAAATGTGCAGGAATTACAAGAAAATCCAATTTTCAGAAAAAACGTCGAAAACCGGCACAAAATGGCCCAGCCTGTTGTGCTTGCTGGCCGGCCGCCCACACAGGTCTGTGCTCGTGTGCGCGTGTAGGTAGCCAGCCTGCGTGCCTTGCACGCACGTGCCCTGTGCAGCGCCCGTGCGCATGGCGTGCGGCGAAGCCCAGCGCTTGCGCGTGGCGCAATATACACGGGCATCCCTGCCAGCACGCACGATGGCAGGCACGCTGGCTGGGCTGCGCACAGGCGTGAGCCCGCGCGTGCCCGCCAGCTAGTGACTAGCCGGTAGGGACGGCAGCCAATTGTTGCCGCTACTGTCCATCCTTTTTTTTTTTGTTTTTGATTTGTCATTTATATATAAAATAATCTGAATATAAATATGCAATTTTTTTTAAGATCCAATCTATAAAATCGCACGTATAATGTCCGTCAAATTCAAACAAATAAATAAGCACATTCATTTCATTACATACATACATGCTTCGTAAAAGGAAGTTGTACATGCCAAGAACATAGATCTATACTCCTTACATCGAACCGAGCTCTTATACCACTTGAAGGGACAAGCTGATCCGCCCGAGAGCGCGAGCGGAAGCATGAGCAATCGAAAAATGCATAATTTAAAACAATTATCAAAAAATCCCAAGGGGTGTACCTTTGGGTGCTCAACCGGGTGTTCGATGTAGGATGTAACAATATTATAAACTCATATTGTACATAGAGCATAGATATTAAAAAGCGAACTACGAAAGCGAAAAAAAAAAGAAATTACCTTTGTAGTTTTATCGCTTGCATGGCTACGAGCGTTGTTTCTTTCGGGAAATGCTCACCAAGTTCAAACGTATGAACTCTCTAAGCCTACAATCTCATAAGGTATGATTTAATCATACCAAATGAGAGAGACTTGATTGGAATTGATTTATCCCTTACCAAAAGAGACAAGTCAACCACATCAAGGCCATGTATGGTCAATTTTTACCTCTCCAAGAGTGGTAATTTTTTGCCATGCCATTATAGGGAAGAAGTCCAACTTTTTTTATTCCAAAAGTGGAATTAACACACCTCTTGGGCCAAAATTTAACAGATCGGGTTCCACTGTAATCCAATTACAACGAACCCAAAAATTAAATCCCATTTAATTCAAGCTCCACTTAAAAAATTCCCATTGATCTTTTAATCCAATTAAAAGATCTAATGTTCCGACTCTCTACATTAACCGATAAATCCCATTTACCGATTAAATGAGGGCCCGATGCAATATCTCTCCATCCATCCAATGGACAATCCCTTAAGTAATCCAATTACTTATTATCCTCCGAAATTGACTCCAAGTCAATTTCTCCACCTTCTCGTCATTTGTGCGTGACCCTTTAGGTTCATCCTCAGCTAGACCTGGGCCCGTGTCCAACAGGAGCCCATTACCATGGGTAGCCGTCTAGCAACGGTCCATGGCACTAGAGACTAGGTCATATTTGGGTGTGAACATTTAGGCGCCGATTCCGTACGGGTACAGTCCATCCATTTACCGTCTCCCAATCTTAGTCTAAGGTATGGAATTGGGCGTTGTTTCCATCCTTCACTAGGCATCTATGTTTAATACTCGAGACCACGCATGCCTCTTTGCATCGACACAGGAAACCATTTCCTATTCGACCAACACTGTGGCCACAGGTTTAAGCAGCATGAACGTGTCTCCGAGTGGAGATACCTCTGTCACATACTGACATGGGACAGATCCTCTTCTTGGAACCCACCTTCCTCGCTACACATTCTAACTGCACTGGACAAGGCTTATAATGATCATCTTAAAGAATGATCACCTCTCGTCAGATCCAAGATACAACCATCCTGTGTACGTGACTACCATGGTTCCTCAAGTCTGAGGACCACTCCCGTACTATCAGAATTGGGGAAATTCAATCATACCGACCAAGCCTCCAAGGCTTCCATATAATGATCCCTGCGAGTCACTTCAGTCGGCTTGACCCCAGTCGATCAACCTACCAAGATCATATAGGCGTCCCACGCCTATCGCCGATGAAACACGACCCAATGAATACGACTCTTGGTGCAAGTTTCTATAGGACTCTCGATGCCCTGTCTCGAGGTCCTCGACGTGGAACGTTTTAGACCCAACTCTTTATCAGTTGGTTTCATGACCACCATCCAATACGTGGCCCAACTGCAATGAGTTGTGAACTGTGGTCTGTGGGCTTTGTTGTGATTGCATTCATGAAAACCTTGGAAAGTCCATACCCATTTGACATGTGGGGAATGGATATAGTCAGGAAGTTACCTCGCGCAATTGGGGAGAGGGAATACCTAATCGTCGTTGTTGATTACTTTACCATCAATTCTTCAATCAAGGCTACCATCTTTTAAGGTATGATCAAATCATACCAAAAGGGAAGGGCTTGATTGGAGTTGATTTGTCTTTTACCAAAAAAGACAAGTCAACTAACACCTAGCATCCAACATGGCCGATTTTTGCTCCCTCCAAGGTGGCAATTTTCGGCCATGCATATTTAGAAAAGAATTCCAACTTCTTCCTATTCCATAAATGGAATTAACACACCTCTTGGGTCAAAATTTAACGGATCGGGTTCTACCGTAATCTAATTACGACGAACCAAAAAGTTAAATTCAATTTAGTTTAATGTCAACTTAAATAATTTCCGTTAATATTTTAATCCAATTAAAAGATCCAACATCTCAACTTTCCATATTACTCGATAAATCTTATTTACCGATTAAACAAGGGCCCGATACAATATCGGCCCGTCCATCCAATGGACAATCCCTTAAGTAATTCAATTACTTATCATCCTCTCAAATTGACTCCAAGTCAATTCCTTCATCTCCTCGTTGATTTGTGTTTGACCTCTTAGGTTTACCCTCAAATAGACTTGGGCTCGTGTCCAACAGGATCCCGTCACCATGGGTGGCCTTCTAGCAACGGTACATGGCACTAGAGACTAGGTGAATATTGGCGTAAACATTTAGGCGCCAATTTCGTACGGGTACGGTCCTACTGTCGACCGTCTCCCGGCCTTAGTCTAGGGTATGGAATTGGGCGTCGGTTCCCATCCCTGACTAGGCAACTATGCTTCATACCTGAGATGCGTTTACTCTATCGATCGACGTAGGAAACTCTTTCCTACTCAATCAATTGCTATAGCCATATACTTTCAGAGTCTAAACCATCTCAGAGCGCATAGGAGACATCACCGTCATATACTGACAGGGGACAGATCCTATCTTGGAATCCACCATCCTCGCTACATACTCCAATTGCACTGGACAAGGATTATAATGTCCATCTTATTGAATGATCACCTCTCGCCAGATCCAAGATACAGTCTTCATATGCATGTGACTGCCATGATTTCTCAAGTCCGAGGACTAATCCCCGTACTATCGAAATCGAGAATTCCAGTCATACTGACCAAGCTTCCAAGGCTTCCATATAACGATTCCCGCGAGTCATTTAAGTCAGTCGATCACCCTATCAACTAACCCACTAAAATTGCATAGACGACTATCGTCTGTCACCGATGAAACTCGGCACTCACCCAGTGAATGCAATACTTAGTGCAAGTCTGAATAGGACACTCGATGCCCAATCTCGAGGTCTCGACTTGGAATATTTCGAACCAACCATTAGAAGTTGGTTTCATAGCCGCCATCTAATATGCGGCCCAACTACATGGGTTATCCAATTGGTCTGTGGGCATTTGTTGTGACGTTGAAACGCTGTTCAACATTAGTAGTAAGCACAACAAACACAGTGTCAGTGATGAATACTTACTCTATTTATTAGGATAATATTCTATTAATAAAGATTGATGAATAGTTCCCAAAATCGCCAATTCAATTGACTTTCTGGTCACCTATGCTAACAACACCGTTGTTGTGAACAAAGAGTACGCTCGTGAGGGGTGACAGTTGAGGTATGATTTGGTTTATGGGTCGGACCTCACATCGAGTAGCATGATTCGCTTGGAGTCATCGGGATCATATGAAGAGGTGAGGTAGAATATCTTGGGAATCTCATCGATTGCGAATGGTATCAGATACCTCCCACGAGACTTTTTCCATGGGAATCGTAAAAGCGGGCATAGAGAATTGCGCTTGTGGATCCCAAGCCCACTAGGAAATGGTTTCCCGAAACCCCATTTGAGAGTTATAGGCTTTCGTAGAAATAGTGGGAGGGGTTAATGACTAAAGGACCAAGTCTTAACTTGAACATAATATTGTTTATAATCTACTGAATATTTTTTTGTTTAACTGTTGATGTCTAAGAATCCACTAACCCTTATACGTGAGACTAATAAGTCTAATGGAATGTATTACACGCCTGGCTGTGAAATCTTAAGATGGTCTTAGATTTCAAAGAACCAGACTTATATTCTGGATAAGGTTTTTCCTCAAACCTTGCCGGAAGGGTCATCGCCCAAAGAACGTTTGACGTTCAAGAAGAGGCTTGATGACAACAGGAAGGTCTGCAACATCATACTGGCATCCATTGAAAATGAGATGCAGAAGCAGTATAATAGGCTGGAGGATGTTGGCTCAATGATGCTTCGATTGTAGCAAGTCTATGCGGTCCTAGACCGGCATGTTAGATATGCTGCAATGAAGGCATTCTTCGGAGCGAAGACGATAGAAGGATCGTCGGTACAAGAGCATGGAGTGATGATGATATCCCTTGTGGAAAAGCTCAAAGACCTCCAAGCTGATCTCGAAAGAGAGATGTACATCGACATGATCCTTCAGTCTCTTATCTCCTCACTCGTCCCATTTATAGTCAACTACAACATGAGTGGGCTTGAGAAACACCTTCATGAGTTGATAAAAATGTTGGTCTAGTACAAGGCAACGATTGAAAAATCTGCGCTGATGGTACTAGTGAGGAGGCTTTGACCTCTAAAGCGAAAGGCAAGGGTGCCAGACGCAAAAAGAGGAAGAAAGCTCAGGCAATATCAGCCGCTGCCAGCACTTTGAGTGCTCCTGTTACACTGCTAGGCTGGGGTAAAGGAAAGAGGAAAAGGGTTCAGCAGTCAGAGGTTCCGAATGATGTTTGCATTAACTGTGAGAAAAGGGACATTAGAAGAGGGAGTTTCCTAAAGCCCCTCTCCAATGAAGGTGACATTTGAATTGAGTATCAACATTATCAATTGTTCTGTTTCTTTGGTATTGGATTCCAGTCGTTCATAATCTGTGAATGGTTCACAGGTGATGATAAGGAATAGAAAGCTAAGACAGACGATCCTAAGGTCCAGCAATGGCGAAACTGTTGCTGCAAAGACTAAGGACTAGTTAGGCTTAGTAGTGATCATGTTAAGATTGTGTCTGCGGGAATTATGTAACCTAGCATGATCAATTATATTCCATTTATTCTTGGAAAATTTTGGATACAATAGTTTGATCAATAAAATTACTTTTATTTGACAAAGAATAGAGATTCTTGTCTGCTAGGTTTGGTACATAAACACTTGACACTGTCCCATAATTGGATTATGAGAACTCAAAACAAATGACTAAAAATGGATATAATCAAGATGAACTTACAGATTTGGCATCCATGGCTGGGTCAGTTTCCTTTAGTTAAGGATGAAGAAGTTGGAAGATCCAAGAGTCTAGAAATAGATGATTTGGATCTGCTTGCTTGCAAATCTTCTCTGAGGAGGAAAAGACTAAAGAGCCATTTTGTAAGACAAAGTAGGCTTGCTGATAGTCTATTGGATTGGATCCAAAAAGACTTCTGTGGAATACTGAATATATAGGACCAGAAGAGGGTTCACAAGTCTAAGAACCTTTGATAGGTTCGGGGAATTAGACTTGGAGTAGTGAACCAAACGGGTCTCCTTTCAATTAGATCGAGAGAGTGTGTATTTAGTGGGAGCGCCAATACCCTATTGGATTGGATCCGAAAAGGATATCCGTAAGGTTACTGAATACACAAGACTAAAAAAGGATTCACAAGTTTAATAACCTTTGGTAGGTTCGGGATATTAGATTTGGAGTGGTGAATCAATTTTATTACCTTTCGATTAGATCGAGAGGACGTGTATTTAGTGGGAATTCTCGAATATCCGAATGAGAATGGAATTCTCAATCAGTGAAATTCTTGTTGAAGCAGCCATGGTTGAATGGTCTCTGATAAGGGAGAAAACGAACCCTGTAGAACTTGGTTCGCTCGGTATTTCACTGAAGTTACCATATTGGATATGGTTTGGAAAACATGTATCCTACAAAGTTCTTTAGTATCTGGGATAGTCTTGCATACGTCAAGGGACTAGTAAGAAGACAGACTAGACCCGGTGTCTGATTTGTGTAGGTCTAGTGCAAAAATAAATGCAAACATCAGGTTATTTTCCCACTAACTATATTCCAGTCCTCCCAGGGACTACCAGAATACTTAGATACCTTGATGAGTACAGGTTTCTTGGGTTCGACCGGCCAATTGGAGCATGATCCAAAGGACATATGGAGAAGCGATGTTGACATCGGGATTGGAATCAATGGCTTTGGAGCCACGGTATCTGTCTTGAAATTCAAACTGGGTTTGAGATTTCATGTAATTGGGAATATTCGTTTTGACGAATCCATACGATGTATAACTCGGTCAATAACGAGCATTGGTGTCAGTGGGAGTGTGGTAATCTTCCGAGTGTTAAGTGTATAACGTCTTATTCATTTGGAATGAAACTAAGACGTTAAGAAACACTAGAAAACACGAGCATTTTTTCACGCAATTGTCCATGAATATGGGACAAGCTATCCAAATTAGTCACCATTGACTAATGAGGAAGCTTAGATGTTTTACATCCCCTACGTCTTTGCCTTACGCAGCATGCGTATGTTGTTCGGTGCACAGGGCCTGATGTTGTTTATGCATCGTACATAACAACGGATATCGGGTGTGTACCGATGAGGCAATAGACAGTAGTTGAGAGCAGTCTTAAAGACCTAAATAAGGATTAGAGAAGTATTCTCGATGCAACGGTTTATGGAGAGTTGATTTTGAAAAGCTATAGCGATACTACTAGCTTCTAGAATCATGTGAATAATATTTAGTCTCGATACCTATGTATGTTCGGACTTAATGGTGATTGTGGTAGCTTGGAAAGGTTCCAAGCAGGACACCACGAACGTTTCATCATGAAAGTCGAATATATGCCAACTTTGGAAGTTGTTTCTAGAAAGTGGTTTGGATGAAAATAGCACCCATTGGATGGATGTAGTGCCTAGCACGGTCAAGCCAGTAGTTGCCTTGGAGGTTGACAACTAGGCTATGGCTAAAGCCTTTTGGGCCCGAGATATCATCACAAGATCCATGGAAAATTTTTAGACAACCACCAATCGGTAGGTAGTAGATGGTAGAAAGAGGCGATACGGTTGGACTGTATTACCTCGGCAGAAAAAATAAAGTAAACCTGCGAGACTGAGCCGGTATCGCAGATTACTCACTCTCAGAAGGTTTTGAGAGACATGGGTAATTAGCTTTGAGGTCAAGTGGGAGATTGTTGGAATTGGTGACCAGAAAGCCAATTAGATTGGCGGTTTTTTGGGAACTATTCGTCAATCTTTATTAATAAAATATTATCCTGATGAATAGAGTAAGTATTCATCACTGGCGCTATGTTTTCTTGTGCTTACTACTAACGTTGAAAGGCGTTTCAACATCACACCAAATGCCCACAGACCAATTGGATAACCCATGTAGTTAGGCTGTGCATTGGATGGCGGCTATGAAACCAACTTCTGCGAGTTGATCTGAAATATTCCAAGTCGAGGACCTCGAGACCGGGCATCGAGTGTCCTATTGAGACTTGCACTAAGTATTGCATTCACTGGATGAGTGCCGAGTTTCATCGACGATAGATGAAGGTCGTCTATGCAATTTTAGTGGGTTAGTTGACAGGGTGGTCGACTGACTAAAGTGACTCGCAGGAATCGTCATATGGAAGCCTTGGAGGCTTGGTCGGTATGACTGAAATTCCCGGTTCTGATAGTACGGGATTAGTCCTCAGACTTGAAGAATCATGGCAGTCACGTGCATATAAAGACTGTATCTTGGATCTGGCGAGAGGTGATCATTCTGTAAGATGGTCATTATAAGCCTTGTCCAGTGTAGTTGGAGTATGTAGCGAGGACGGTGGATTCCAAGATAGGATCTGTCCCCTGTCAGTATATGACAGTGATATCTCCTATGCGCTCTGAGATGGTTTAGACTCTGAAAGTATATAACCATAGCAATTGATTGAGTAGGAAAGAGTTTCCCACGTCGATCGATAAAGTAAACGCATCTCGGGTATGAAGAATAGTTGCCTAGTCAAGGATAGGAACCGATGGCCAATTCCATACCCTAGACTAAGGCCGAGAGACGGTCGATAGTAGGACTGTAACTGTACGAAATCAACGCCTAAATGTTCACGCCAATATTCACCTAGTCTCTAGTGCCATGGACCGTTGCTAGACGGCCACCCATGGTGACGGGCTCCTGTTGGACACGAGCCCAAGTCTAGCTGAGGGCGAACCTAAAGGGTCACACACAAATCACCGAGGAGGTGAAGGAATTGACTTGGAGTCAATTTCAGAGGATGATAAGTAATTGGATTACTTAAGGGATTGTCCATCGGATGGACGGGCCGATATTGTATCGGGCCCTCGTTTAATCGATAAATAGGATTTATCGATTAATATAGAAAGTTTAGATGTTGGATCTTTTAATTAGATTAAAAGATCAATGGGAATTATTTAAGTGGACATTAAATTAAATTGGATTTAATTTTGGGTTTGTCGTAATTGGATTATGGTAGAACCCAGTCCATTAAATTTTGACCCGAGAGGTATGTTAATTCCATTTATGGAATAGGAAGAAGTTGGACTTCTTTCCTAAATAAGCATGGCCAAAAATTGCCACCCTTGGGGGAGCAAAAATCGGCCTTGTTGGATGCTAGGTGTTAGTTCACTTGTCTCTTTTGGTAAAAGACAAATCAACTCCAATCAAGCCCTTCCCTTTTTGGTATGATTTGATCATACCTTAAAGATGGTAGGATTGATTGAAAAATTGAATGGTGATTGATTGGGATGTATCTAGACATCCTTGGATGAACCTAGACACATTCCAATAATCACATTAATTATCTATATATATGAGTATATACTAACAGCTATGAATGATGAATTTCATTATTCGTCTTTTTCTAGGAAAAAGATGAACACTCTCTAACCTTCTCTCTCTCTCCACTCTCTAAATCTCTTTGTTGCTTTATTGATCTAGGATCAAGTTAAGAACAAAGTAAGATCAAGAAGGAACACTAATTTGATAGTGTAATCCCTTCTTCGATTTCATCTTCTAGATCCATTTTTCTCTAGCAAGAAAAACGAGATCTCTCCCGGTGTGGTGTGGACGACTTTAGAGTGTCTCTACGTTGGGACTGTCGTGGATGAACGTCGGGAGGAATCAACGCGTGTAGCTGATCGAAATACAAAATCGAGAAAGGTATTCCGATTTATATTTATGCTCTCGGTTTTCTTTTTTATTTCGATAGCCACAAACGCTTTGTTTATTTTATATGTTTAATTATGCGTTTATACACCGATAGCCCGGGAATGTTCAAGGGTACACCCCTTGAACGTGATTTAAATTCCTTTTATTCCGCACGTTTCTTTCTCCACCGCGCTTCCGCCGTGTTCCCGGGCCGATCTCGCTTTCCTTCAAATATTATATAATACAAAAATTGTATGTTTAGAAATATTAAAAAAAAATTGAATCTACAACCCGGCCCCCTCGTCAGCATGGTCCAGCTCGTCATCGTCCAGGACACGGGGATCCGCTAGAGGATATGATGGGCCGACAGTGGAGGTGTTGGGCTATGATAGGCCGACAATTGAGGTGTTGGCCTGCATTGACCTCATCATGGTCATCATGTTGACAATCATTGTCTCCAGCCTCGTCATCTGATCCTCCATGTCCAGGCGTGCGGTGGCGGCGGTGGTGGTGGTGGTGTGGTGGTGTGACGATGGTGATGTGTAGTCTAGATGGAGGTTTATGGCCTCAGAACCAAGACAAAATACACAGCCCTTATTCTTGCCCTCGACCACTGCCAGCCACTGAATATTTTAAATATTTCTTACTTACTGCCTACCTTATGGGCTAAATTATTGCCCTCGCTACCGCTCCATCTAGCATTCACCTTTTTTCCTTGTAGCATTTGGGAGAATAACTCAATCTACTTTTGATCGGTAGTCGAAGCCGTCAAATATAAAAACTTATTCTAAACTGTAGTAGTTGTTTGAATCCAGGTCGAATCCTAAGGGAAATCTATCGATTAATTTCTCGATCTAGATGTACTAACCAAAATGGGGGTATGAATTGAGTACTAATTATAAATGAACTAAATTAAAAAACAAGAGTAAAATAACTAAGATGAGATTATAGATGAAAAAAGTCCAATTCAAGGGGGTTCATCTCCCCAAATCGTTATGTCTATCAATAGATCACTAAAGGGTTAATTCCATAACCAAGCATTCAACTCTGAAATTCTCATTAGGATAGCCGTAATAAATTCTCGTTTTTCCTATCATAGTGGATTTGACTCAATCATCTAAATCCAAACTTATTATCATCAAGACTGGACAGGATAGCGTTCCATATCACATCATAATTAGCATTTGCATCAATGAAAACAGTTGAATCTAGATCAAATAACCGAATTAGCTGCAATTATCTAACCTAGTTTTCTCGTCCCCGACAAATAAATCATGCAAGCACATTAATCCAAATTTGCTTGCTATTCATACCACTCATTCATGACAATTACGCATCATTGAACTCATGGATAGCAATAGAGTAATTAATATGGAATCGAATTTGTCAGATCTATCAATATTAATCATTCCGTTCCACAGTAAATCAAGAAGAGAAATACTTGGCTAAATCAGATAAATTCAAGACCTCAAAACATAACAATAGGGTTTAACGTTTTCTTTGAATCGGAATAGAAAAATTAGCTACTAAAAAAAAGCATGATATCAGAGGAAGAGAGTAAATGATGATCAAAAAGATGATTTTTTCTCTGCGTTCTAAGTCTCCCTTTTATAATTGAGAGTCCTCTTCCTACGCAACTTTAGAAGTCCTCTTTTCGTGCCAACTCCAGAGTCCTCTTTTCGTGCCAACTTCAGAGTCCTCTTCTAAACCCACACAGACCTGGATGTCGGTTAAGGCGTGAATCACGCCTTAGTGGTTTGTTCAATGCCTGCTCATTCATTTCAAAACTCTTCTTCTCTTCCCTCGCAGACTCGAGTTTCGGAATAGGGTGTGATCATGCCCCTATTGGTTGTTCAACGTCTGCTCATTACTGTTTTGTACTTGATCACTTTCTGTCTTTATTTGGGGCTTTTTAACTCCTTTTCTTCACAACGGGTCAATCTCGATCCTTCATTCAAAACTGCATACTCGATAAAAAATGTAAAGGAAACCATTTAAAAAAACCATTCGAGGTTAAGCATGCATATGAGAGATGAAATGCACCCTATCAAATTCCCCCACAACCAAAAACCATGCTTGTCCTCAGCATCTCTTGATTCAAAAAGCATGGATTATCCAAGTAGCCATAACCCAAATTTCTCTTTATGTTAGTCAAGTGTATCCCTTAATAAACATGTCTTCACAGTTTTAAGAAGAGATCATGCAATCATTGAGAATAAACACTAATGGCATTAATACAACAAACACGTTATCCCATTGAATTTATCAAACGTGAACGAAACAAGTCTCAACGCTCCTCACTAGGATGTCTCTCAAATCACTCAAGAAGTGTTGAAGGAATTTTTGTCACACACAAATCAAGACATTAGATTGCCATTGCCATAGGCTTGCTTGTGAATCAAATCTCCACCACTGCAAAATGCTTATCAGTGCATACATCAAAGGGTCTTAACATGGTTGTAACGGGCTAGGGCCAAGGTGTGTCAAGAGAGGTCAAATTGTGGCTCATGAATTCAAAAGGATGATGTCACTTAGTTGCTTGTATTCTCCAACTCATTGCTTTTTTTCTTCCACACCAAAATGTTTGAAGCATGCACACTTTCGAACATGATTTTTTTGTTTTCAGTTCCACTCTATTCTTTGGAATCTTTTCCTCTTTTATTCTTTTCTTTTTCCTCATTCATCCATTCATCAAAGACGCATTCATTCATCAAAGTCTTTGATTCTTTTTTTCTTTCTCCCTTTTTTTTCGTTGCTCCCCTTTTCAATTTTTTTTCTTGGGTCTAGCAACATGTCTTCCCATATGCCCTTGAACCACTTCTATAGCTCTTTTTCGCGTCGACTTACAAGCACCATATTAACATCATCCCTTGAAAGGGTTCAAAGATCTCTGCAAGGCAATAACAAAGAAGGGATAATCGGCTGAAAATGCGGTTTAACCAAGAAAAATAGAGGCCAAGGCTCAAATAAGTTTTCTAAGGGTGATTTAGCGGCAGGCTCTTTTCAAAGGTTAATTGGCTATTCCTAAGTGTCCTTATCATTTTTCATACACTATATGCAAAATGTGGCCATCGAAAATGTATTACAACAGGCAAGTTCTACAATGCACACACTAGTCCGAATGTCCTCAATTGAAAGAAATATACGAGCACTATTTGAATGCAAGTGCTTTAGCTCAAAAAGCTCACATAAAGGGTTTTAGTGTTGATTCTTTGAACGTTGTTCGTCTAATGCAATAATGGGACATCCTTATCACACACAACATTTTTTATGCCACTAGAGTTCGTTCCGCCTACTAATTCTCAACTTAACCACAAATTCCTATTGGCTTCAAGGGACAACACAAACAACATGCAAGGAATTTAGTTCAAGTTACAGGACAACCCACACATCTCGTTTCAAGATGAACTCATTTCAAGCACAAATTACGGTATTCATGACATATAATCAGTACAAAATAGCAATTTCACCAAGAATTTCATCCACAAAAATTAATCCCTAACACAAATATTCAACAATACCAGCAGCACAGAATCACAAGAATTATCAGGCCCATAACTAACTCATGCACAAACCTCCCCCACACCAAGTACATACATTGTCCCTAATGTATGCACATAAACCACATATAACAAGAGAATGAAAAAGAGAGAGAGAAATAGAGAGCATCCCTGAAATATGTGATGACGGCAAAGCGGGTTAGGCAGGGAGTGGTGGGGGTTATAGATACCCCAACGCAGTCAAGGCTGCGTCGAGCTTGCGGTGCAGCCACGCATCAGAGAGCTCCAGTCGGGTTAGACGGCCTTCAATGGCGTCCGGAGATGGGGCGGGCAGGCAGTGGCTGTGAGCGGCGGTTTGGGGCGTTCTTCAGGGTCAAGGTCGGCATAGCTCATGCCACTCGAGGCCTCGTGACGATTAAAAATATGCATTTTGTGCAAAGTCGCCACATCCAATGGATCCTCCTCGCAAGCCAAATGTAAATCATGATTAGACAGTTCAAGACACCCAAATTGACCGCAAGGTGAGTAATTAACGACCCAAGGCAAACATGCTTAGACGAAGTGGCAACAGTTTGAAATTGAGAAGCAAGCCAAGCACCTAGATTCACATGCACCCTATTGATCATGCTCCAAATGAAAACAATTCAACCTTAGAACATGTACCCACAGTGGCCCGACGTCTAGAAAAGTTAAAAGCAAGGAAACGTTGCATATATACCCATTCAAATTGGCGTAAGTGACGTGCCTTGGACCGACTAGGGTGATGTACCCAGGAGTCCTTGGACAACTCTCGCCACATAGAGATGGGGTCAAAAACACCATAATCAACCAAAGCCTCACGGTACTCTTGTGATGCTAAATATTCATCATGCACAAAACCCATAGCTAGATTGAAATCATTTATGCTCATTCTAAAATCTCTACCGAGCAATCGAAAACGAATAACATTGGGTGAAGTGAGGGTAAAGGGATCCGGTTTGTTAAAGACGAAAGTAGTAATAGATTCATGAATCAACTCAACAAACACAGGCATACGGATATTGGCAAACTCACGCCATTGCATATTAAAAAGCAAAGCATCAATACTACCACAGATACCCAATGCATCTAACGACGGTAAATGTAGAGACTTACCAGGGTTGAGTGGCCGAGTTTTAATAACAGAGTATCTTTTTTTGTGTTCTCTAGAGGTGAAGTGGAGGTGACCTGCAAGGTCCGTCTCGGCTGTGGATGGAATGCCGGCGGTGGAGCTGAATCTGCCTCATTTTCGGTAGGTGTCGCGGAGGTGTGCAGCCGTGGACGGTTCTGAGGCATCAGAATGCGGGGCCGCAGCGAAGGTAGTGGCTGTCGTTGGCGCAGGTGGCGATGGTGGTTCGATCAGAGGACTCGCCGGCAGCTGGTTTCTCTTCGAGTGGAGGCCATTACAAAGAAGGTCGCGGTGGAGTGAGGATAGCAGCAGCGGCAGTGCGGCGCGGAGGCGGCAAATGGAGAAACAACTGTGGACAGTGGCGCGGCAACAACGACGGCGCTGTGGTGGTGCGACGCTGACCGCAGCAGTGCGAGCGGAGCAGCAGTGGCTGTTGTCGGCGGCTTGGTTGTGCATCAGCGGCGGTGGTGGGCGGCGTCGATTGCAATAAGAGTGGGAAATCAGGATTTGCAAGACAAAAGTGAGGAAATTAGAGCTTTCCAAACATATATATATATATATATATTTTATATTTTTTTTGTTTTGAAATAGGTAGAAGAAAATAAAAAAAAAACTAGAAAGAAAAATTAATAAAAATAGATAATACAAAGAGGATTCAGATTTGTCCCCACTTTTAGGCGTGATCACGCCTAAACAGCCCCTCAAGTCTGTACGTCTAGTGAAAAATCGCCGAGCTCGGCGTCTGCTTCAAACAGAAGAGACAGTGGGATAAGGCGTGATCACGCCTTATCTCGCTGTGAAGTCTGTCGGACCAATGAATACGATGTTGCATCTGGCATCAAACGGGGCGTGACCACGCCTTATATGAACGTCAAATCTGCTGAGGTGAGAAGAAAAATTCCTAAACTAAAAGTTCAAAATAAAGCATATAAAACGCCGGGTTGCCTCCCCAACAAGCGCAATTGTTTATTGTCGTTATGCTCGACGGAATGCTTTTTTTTTTTCAATATGTTGATTGTTGGAGTGATGCTAATGCAATGGCAATGATGCTTGTGACTTCATCACCACCAAGAAATGATTTCGATCGATGGTCATTCTTCGTGTTCAAAACTTCTTGCTACACCAATGAGAAAAAACATTAACACTTTCAAAACGACCAAACCATAAAGAACTCGACTTACCTGGGAGGAGCTTCAAGCGAGATTTGTAGAATAACACCTTTGTGCCAACCTCAAATAGCTTCTTCAAAATCATATGATCATGAAATCTCCATGTTTTCTCCTTGCAACTTCTCAATTCTTCTCTTCCATCCAACTTTAGTTCATTCAGCTCTATAAACAGTCCTTTTAAAATCATGGCATATAATGTCTCTCGTATACCCAAATAGAGATCTTTTAGGTGGTTGGGAAAGTCTTTCAGCTTCAGTAGGGATGCCTTCGTGAAGGTATTCATTATCTCCATCTCACGCTCATCGTCCTTTGATTTCGTCATCCTGTATAGGGGAGGAAGATCACAAGTATTAGATGAAGAAAGTGGGATTAAAATCGGACTTTAGCTTTTTCTTTTTGGACGTCGGTATCTTCAAGAGCCTTTTCAACTTCATTGGATTGCACCGGTGTTTGTTCAATAGGGTGGATCTCCTCCCCACTCTGAAGTATTATAGTACGAACATTTGCACTTGGATTTGTCTCTGTTTGTGACGGTAGCTTCTTGGATGTTTGAGTTTCCAACCTACTAATCGATGTCGCTAACTGCGCGAGTTGGTTCCCCAAGTGTTGAAAGCTCGCCTCCGTCCTCTCTTGAAACTGTTGAGTAGAAATAGCAAGGGATTTGACAATATCTCTCTATACTCATACTTGAATTTGATGCTTGAGGTGGGGCTTGTGCGGGAGCTTGCAAATATCCTCCGTCCCACTGGGCGTGCCAGGGTGCCGGCGGGGTACGGTTAAAGAATTGTGGTTGTTGCCTTGATTGCTCCCCATGACTCCTATAACTGAAGTTTGGGTGGCCATTCCACCCCGGGTTGTAGAAATTGGAGTAAGGATCATATTTCCGTTGGGGTTGCCCAGAAAATCCCCCTACGACATTCACTTCTGGCCACGTTCCTTGTTGCAACGATGGGTATACTTCGGTTAAATGTCCATGGCCTAAGCATATCCCGCAAACCACTGCTCCTTGAATCTTTCCTGCAGCCATTTGGTGTACATAAACAGTTAGTTCAGAGAGTTTTTCTGCCAAATAATTGGTGTTTACCTCGTTAACTTGTTGAACATCCCAATCTCTTCGAAATCCATATTGTCTATAATTCTCGGCCATGGAAGGAATCCACTGTCCTGTTGCCATCTCGTTTTCAATTTCCCGAAAATAGATTCAACACCAACAATTAGCCTATATCAAGCACGACGGTTCCTGCCAAACAAAAGATTAGCAAGGGAAAGAGAAAAAAAAAGCACAAGACTAGACTAAGAAACTAAAAATAGGTCCCCGGCAACGACGCCAAAATTTGATCGGTTGTCGAAGTCGTCAAATATAAAAACTGATTCTAAACTATAGTAGTCGTGGAACCAGGTCGAATCCCAAGGGAACTATCGATTAATTTCTAGATCGAGATGTACTAACCAAAAGGGGGGTATGAATTGAGTACTAATTATAAATGAACTAAATTAACAAAAGCAAGAGTAAAATAACTAAGATGAGATTATAGATGAAAAAGTCTAATTCAAGGGGGTTCGTCTCACCAATCGTTATGTTTATCATAGATCACTAAGGGTTAATTCCATAACCTAGCATTCAACTCTGAAATTCATTAGGATAGCCGTAACAAATTCCCGTTTTCCTATCATAGTGGATTTTACACAAGTATCTAAATCCAAACTTATTATATCAAGACTGGGCACGATAGCGTTCTATATCACATCAATACTAGCATTTGCATCAATGAAAACAGTTGAATCTAGATCAAATAACCGAGATAGCTGCAATTATTTAACCTAGTTTTCTCGTCCCCACAAATAAATCATGCAAAGCACATAATAAATTTGCTTGCTATTCATACCACTCATTCATGACAATTACGGATCACTGAACTCATGGATAGCAATAGAATAATTAATATGGAATCGAATTGTCAGATCTATCAATAATAATCATTCCGTTCACAGTTATCAAGACGAGAAATACTTGGCGAAATCAGATAAATTCAAGACCTCAAAACATAACAATACGGTTTAACGTTTCCCTTGAATCGGAATAGAAAATTAGCTACTAAACGAACGCATGAATTCAGAGGAAGAGAGTAAAACGATGATCAAAAGATGATTTTTCTCTGCGTTCTAGTCTCCCTTTTATAATTGAGAGTCCTCTTCCTACGCAACTTTAGAGTCCTCTTTTTGTGCCAACTCCAGAGTCCTCTTTTCTTGCCAACTTCAGAGTCCTCTTCTAAACCCACGCAGACCTGGATGTCGGTTAAGGCGTGATCACGCCTTAGTGGTTGTTCAAGTCTGCTCATTCAAAACTCTACTTCTCTTCCCTCGCAGACTCGAGTTTCGGATAGGGCGTGATCATGCCCTATTGGTTGTTCAAGTCTGCTCATTACTGTTTTGTGCTTGATCACTTTCTATCTTTATTTGGGCTTTGTAACTCCTTTTCTTCACAATGGGTCAATCTCGATCCTTCATTCAAAACTGCATAACTCGATAAAAAATGTAAAGGAAACCTTTAAAAACCATTCGAGTTAAGCATGCATATGAGAGATGAAATGCACCGTATCAACTTTACAGGCAGAATGAACTCTGCCTCCAATACAAGAAAAGAATAATTAGGAAAATGTTTAAAAACTATTAATATAAAATTTAAAAAACAAAATATATGTATCATCTTCCTCTTGTGCATGCCAACAGAGGAAGATCCCCTGCGGTAGACAGTAGCTATCGCCGCGAGGTTGGCCGATTGGTTGGCCCTATTCTTCGCGGAGTTATCCTTGAAGTCCCCGCTGGCCCAATACAACTGATGTTGTAGCCAAATCTCATTGACTAGCCACACTGGGTTAATCAGTTGAGCCCTCGCAATGGCAAACCGCTTTTAGATGAACTTCCCAGCCCACATATGGAAGACCCAGGGCATGGGCTCATCCTCACAGTTCCACCAGTACGTCATCTGCAATATCACAGAAAAAGCAAAAACAAAAGTTAAAATATTAAAAAAATTGTATTATATGTTAATATAAAAATTTTAAAAAAATTACCTTAAAGCCCTCAAACCAGAACTGCTGGTGCTCTTGCGGTACCTGCCACAAAAATCCCCAGGGGTGGCGATAGTGCCCTCGCACCACCGCATTGATGCGCTCGTGGAATTTGCGATAAGACCTAAAATAACTTGTTGATTAGTCATTTAAGAAAAATGACAAAATAACAAAATAAAAAAAACTATCTCCCGTCATCGAGGCTGATGGTGGGGGACTGCTGGTGCTAGTGGTGGCGCATTCCACGAACGGGTAGGATCTATCGCCGGTGCGACATAGATGAAAGAAATCCGGTGGATCGTCCCGGGAATTGCGCGAATGTGGAAGCGCGGTAAAATAAACATATTAAAATAAAAGGCATGCTTTTAATTTAAAGAACACGCTCAAGGGGTGTGCCCTTGAGGTTCCGGGCGTTCGGTGTATCTCATGATCATAAAACAATTAAAGAAATCATGGAGGCCATAGAGTTGAAAAAATAAAGAGGAACGAAAATCTTAAACGAGACCTACCCGTTGTCGTTTTCGTCTTCAACTTCTACTCGCGTTGTTCCCCGTTTTGCACCAAGACCTCGTTCTTGAGATCCTCCAAATCGTGACACACGATCCACCCACGTATTCTTGTACGTCGTGCTAGCAACGAACAAGTATTATATTGGAGAGGATAGATCAACCACGCGTTATGAATTAACGGGATCGATCTTCCTTTGTTCAATTGTTCCAAGAACAAAAAGAACAAGAAATAATATTTTCTTGGTGAGAGAGAGAGAGAGGGGCGGATGAGAGAGGGGAGGAGAGAGTGTGTGTTTTGTGTGTGTTTTTCAAGAATCATCAATCTCACAAATGTTGGAAAGCTAGAGGTTTATATCGAGGAAGAGTTTAATCCTCTTTAAACTCAAACTCTAAGTAACCTAATTTGACTAGGATTTTGACCTAGTCAAAGTCCTAGTCAAACTAGTGTTTGACCTAGTCAAACGAATCCTAGCCTTCCATCTCCCCTTTCGATCTCAACCGTTGATTTTAATTTAATAGAATATTTAAATCCTATTAAATATTCCAAAAGGCTAAAAAGAATAAATATAACATTATAAATAAATATTATTATTTATTTTAAGCCCATTAAATCAACCCTTTTAATAAATCCTATTTATTAATTTAATTCCCTTTATCAAATAAAAGGAATTAATTTCTCCAAGAAAATATGGGACCCAATTAAATCTAATTTAATCGTTCCTTTACTCCAATATTTAATTCCAAATTAAATACTAAGTGTGTGTGGATAGTGTGTGACTCTTTAGGTTCACCATTCAGCTAGACTTGGTCGGATTCCTAGAATCCGTCCGTTACCATGGGTGGCCATCTAGCAACGGTCCATGGCACTAGAGACTAGGTGAAATATTCGGGGATGAACATTTAGGCTCTAACAGTACACTTGTCCTTCTGTCTTCGGTCTCATCACTTAGGGTCTAGGGCACGGAAAATGCTGGTACCCATTTTGGACCTAAGCGTCGGTCTGTCCTCACTAAACGCCGCAAGGGAAACCTTTTCCCTTCTGTTCAGTCACTGTGGCCACAGATTTCAGGGACAAGACACAGAGCATATATGAGACTCAACTGTCAACACCTTTTGACAGGAGACAGATCCTTTCTTGGAAACTACTGTCACATTGTACACCCGAGCTGCACTAGACATGGCTTATGACTACTCAAGAGTATTTTGGCAATCTCTCACCATATCTAAGATACAGACCTGATGCACGGTAAACTCAGCAGTTCCTCAAGTCAAAGGACTTGGCCTGTACTGTTGGAACCGGGAATACACGTCATACCTTGCTGACCATACTCAAGGTCCTCCGTAAGACGGTTCCCGCGAGTCACCTCAGTCAGCTGCTTCCTAGCACGCTGACCCACTAACACTGCTTAGACGACCTTCGTCACCTGTCGATGAAATACAACAGCAGATGCTTAGTGCAAGTCTCAAAGGGAATCCCGGTACCCATTTTCGGGATTCCTTGACTTGGAGATTTCCGGACTGATTCGGTGAGACTGATTTCATGGACCTACCTCCAAGCGTAGTCCCAGTCCCCGAAATCGTTTCTCAGTCCTTAGGCTTTGTTTGCGTAGTGAACAGAAATGTAAATGCAGATAAGTGAACGTAAACAAAGTATTGCCATATGAATTTTCACTTCTTTATTCATAAATGTTTTATCAAATACCAAGGAATTGTCTAGACATAGGTTACATATTCCTGCCAAAATTGGCTTACATGGTCACCTATTCTAACAATCTCCCACTTGACCTTTAAAGCCAATTGCCCATATGCTTAATCCCCATCTTCTCAAGATATTGCGTATGAGCGCTCTGCGACATAGGCTTTGTAAGCGGGTCTGCTGTGTTGTCTGCCGAGTTGACTCGGTCCATCCGGACGTCACCTCTTCCTACCATTTCTCTAAGAAGATGGTAGCGTCTAAGAATATATTTGGAACGGTGATGAGATCTCGGTTCCTTTGCTTGCGCTATAGCGCCGTTGTTATCACAGAAGATGACAACGGGCTCGGCGATGCTAGGCACCACACCCAACTCTTGGATGTAGTTTCTCATCCAAACCGCTTCCTTAGCAGCTTCTGAAGCTGCTATGTATTCAGCCTCAGTGGTTGAGTCAGCAGTGGTTGCTTGCTTGGAACTTTTCCAAGCCACTACTCCTCCGTTGAGTTTGAATACATATCCCGATTGAGACTTGGCATCATCGTCATCAGACTGGAAGCTAGCGTCGCTAAAGCCTTCCAGAATAAGTTCTCCATTGCCATAGACCAAGAACATTTCCTTAGTCCTCCTAAGGTACTTAAGGATGCCCTTAACGGCATTCCAATGTGCCTCTCCTGCATAGGACTGATATCTGCTTGTCACGCTCAAAGCGTATGCAATGTCAGGCCTGGTGCAATGGACCGCATATTGGATGCTACCTACGGCAGAAGCATAGGGGATGACTTTCATCTTTTCAAGTTCCTCATCAGTCTGCGGGGACTGCTTCTTGGATAACTTGATCCCATGCCTCATTGGAAGGAATCCTCGTTTGGAGTTGTCCATTCGATATCTCTTTAGGACTTTCTCCATATACGAGTTTTGGGTGAGCCCTAACATCCTTTTAGATCTATCCCTGAAAATCTGGATGCCTAGGATGTAGGAGGCTTCACCCAAGTCCTTCATGGAAAACTGGGTTGACAACCATGCTTTTGTGTTTCCTAACATTCTGACGTCATTACCAATGAGCAGAATGTCATCCACATAAAGCACTAGGAACACTATTGAGCTCCCACTGACCTTCTTGTATACACAAGGGTCGGATTCGTTTTTGATGAAGTCATAACCCCGTATTACTTCATCAAATCGAATGTTCCAACTTCGGGAGGCTTGTTTGAGGCCATAGATGGACTTCTGGAGGCGACAGACTTTCTGTTCTTCTCCAGTGACCGTGAAACCCTGCGGCTGATCCATATAGATCTCTTCTTCAACGAAACCATTGAGGAAGGCCGTTTTCACGTCCATCTGCCATATCTCATAGTCATACCATGCTGCTATGGCGAGCAGAATCCGAATGGACTTAGCCATGGCTACTGGCGAGTAGGTATCCTCAAAATCGACCCCGGGTCGTTGAGTGTATCCCTTAGCTACAAGCCTAGCCTTAAAGGTTGTGACTTCTCCATCAACGCCAAGTTTGCGCTTGTAGACCCACTTACAGCCCACTGGCTTAACACCTTTCGGTGGATCTACAAGACTCCAAACTTGGTTCTCGCTCATGGAGTCCATTTCGGCTTTCATGGCCTCAAGCCATTTTCCGGAGTCGATGTCAGACATCGCTTCTCCATAAGTCTTAGGATCGTTATCCAAAAGATCGGTCGCACCTAGAAAGCCATATCTCATTGGAGGTCTGGACTCTCTAGTGGACCTACGGAGAACGGGAACGTCAGTGGTGACTGTGGGCGCTGACTGTATCGGAGCCGGTGGTTCAGGAACCGGGGCTGGCTGTTCCTGAGGCTGTCCTTCATGCCTAGCATGTTGGACTTCTCGAGGTTGGTCAGCCCTTCGGCTGTCTATCCTGAATCCTCTAAGTGAGGGTTCCGCGGCTTCTTCTGATGGCTGGATTCCATCACTTGATTCCTCAAGGATCAGCTCATCAGGTTGGATATCCTTCGGGAAGCCTTGCTCCAAGAATACTGCATTTCTTGAAACAAACACCTTTTGTTCCAAGGGGTCATAAAAGTAATAACCTGCAGTTTCTTTAGGATATCCAACGAACCTGCATAAGCTAGACCTAGATTCTAACTTATCTCCCACTAACCTCTTGACGTATGCGGGCTTACCCCACACTTTCAAGTAGTTGTATGATGCAGGCTTGCCATGCCATATTTCATATGGCGTTTGGGTCAATGTGCTAGTAGGCGCCAAATTCAATAATTTGGCCACCGTTTCTAGTGCATAGCCTCAAAACGATAAAGGCAATTTGGTAAAACTCATCATGGACCGAACCATGTCCAACAGGGTTCGATTCCTCCTTTCAGAGACACCATTTAACTGTGGTGTTCCTGGAGGCGTCCATTCTGATATTATACCATGTTCTTTTAGATAATCTAGGAACTCTGTACTAAGGTATTCACCGCCTCGGTCCGACCGAAGGATTTTAATTTTGCAGTTGGTTTGGTTCTCCACTTCAAGTCTGAATTCTTTAAACCTCTCAAGAGCTTCAGACTTGTACCTCATCAGGTAAACATAACCATACCGTGAATGATCATCGGTGAAGGTTATGAAGTAGGAGAACCCACCTCGGGCCTGCGTCCTTAGTGGTCCACATACGTCTGTATGGACCAAGTCCAACAGACCTGTGGCAAGCTTGCTTTGTCCTACAAAGGGCCTCTTGGTCATTTTCCCTCTTAGACAGGACTCACAAGTTGGTAGATCGCTCAAGTCCCCAACCTCTAGGTTCTTTGAGTCTACTAACCTTTTCATCCTATCTTGGGATATGTGACCTAGCCTAGCGTGCCACAGACGTGCGTTCCCATTATTATCTAATTTTCGTTTGTGTTGTGTATTGAGGACGAAATTCGTTTGTTGCAAGATATAGAGTCCGTATTAACCTCAATCACATATATACCTTGGTTCGAGAAGAGTTTGGGGCACTCTCTCTTCCAATGCCCTTTCTCACGGCAGTTGATACATATGTCATATGCCTTTGACTGTTGCTTGGAGACAACCTTTCCCTTTCCTTTGCCTTTCCCCTCTTTGGCAATGGGAACACTCTTAGTGTTCGTAGCTGCTTTGACGGCCTTTCCCTTCCCTTTCTTCTTCTTCCAACGTCCGGCACCCTTGCCTTTCGTAGTAGAAGTCGAAGCACCTCCAAACAATACTGAAGGCGTGGACTTCTTAGTTGTTGCCTCGTATTGCACCAACATATTGATCAACTCATGAATGCCCTTCTCAAGTGCATTCATGTTGTAGTTGACGATAAATTGGTCAAAGGAGGGTGGGAGTGACTGAAGGATCACATCTATGTACGTTTCATTATCGAGACCTGCCTTTAGGTCCTCGAGCTTTTCCACCAGGGTAAGCATTTTAACCCCATGTTCTTGTACAGAGGATCCTTCTGTCATTTTAGTTCCAAAGAACGCCTTGGTCGCGACATACCTAGTATGCCAGTTCGGGACTGCATAGCAATCCTTAAGGCGAGCCATAATGGAAGGGACATCGTTTAGCCTTTCATATTGCTTTTGAATCTCATTGGTCATCGAAGCAAGTATGATGCTACGAACCTTCCGGTTATCCTTACGCCAAGTCTCGAACGTCTCACGTTCTTCTGGCGTGGATCCTTCCGGTAAGGTCCTAGGGAGAGGCTCGTCCATGACGTAGCCTTAGTTCTCGTAATCTAGAACTATCCTGAGATTGCGCAACCAGTCGTTGTAGTTTGTTCCATTGAATTTGTTTATCTCAAGAATGGTGGAAAGTGGGTTCTTAGACATTTTAAAATCTACATTTTAGAAAATAGCGCGCGATCAGCAGAAAATAAAAGACGGTGGTTTGATAAAATAATTAAATGCATGGACTTTAGTCATTTAATCCTCCCACTATTTATACGAAAACACGGTACTCTCAAATGTGATTTTTCGGGAAATCCTTTCCAAGTGGGCTTGGGATCCACAGCGATTTTTCCCATACCCCGCTTTTACGATTCGCATGGAAAAGATCCTGTGGGAGGTATTCCATACCATTCTCATTCCACGAGATTCCCAAGATTATTGCCTCACCCTTTCACATGATCCCGAGGACTCCAAGCGAATCATGTTAATTGGGCGTTAGACCCAACCCAATCGACCGAGCCACGGACCCACTGGTACCCCCACGACTCGTGAGACAGGTAGCAGTAGCCCGCTTTTCGTTCATGACATAATGCAGCTTCCTTTAAGTACAATAACGTGCCACGACTCGTGAGACCACGCTATTGACTTAAAGCAGCTTCCTCACTATGCCATGGATTGGAAGGCATGGACAAACTCCTAGAGTTCATGTCCACTTTGTCTAGGGTCTAATATTTTGACATTGGTCCAACCAATGTGAGAGTAAGTAATGACCGAGATCTCAAATAAATATCTACACATACATCCATAATGCATAAATAAACCATTCATAGCAGTTATATGATAAATAAACAATCCATTCATCCATCATCATAACCACATGCAAAATTTAAGCCTAGCACGCCCCTGTTGGATGATCACAAGCCCGAATCCTATGTGACCCACTGAGCCCGCAGTGGATCTATGGTCAATCTAGGGTTGGTCCTATACTATTACATTAATAGTAACCCAATCATCATGCTGATTGGCCTTGGTCTCTTTTTCTCTTTCTTCACTTCATGGAAAACTCCAAGGGGTCCTCCCGTCTGGGCTCTCCATGTGGTCCTTCCTTCTTCTCCACCAATTACAAAAAGGAAACCTCACTCGTAGTCTACTCTCATTACATATTGAAAAAATAGAAACCCCAGCGAAAACCCGGGGGGAGTACATAAGGAGGGAGGTAGAATGCCTTATTATTCCAAGGCAACTAGAAAGAGAGAAGGAGAAAGCAGTAAAAGAGGCACACAGACCCAACAGAAAATAAACCACACATCCGGTCTTAGGGCTCGCGATCATCCATTTCCATCCAACACACATAATCACATGGTCCAATCATATAATTACATAATACCAACAACATATGATTTCCAATCATAAATATCCAAAATAATAAACGAATATGTGCACAACGTGTGAAAAACAGAACACAAATATTGGTAATAATATTTTCTCGTTTTAGGAAAACCTTTCCTCATTATTTTAAGTAAAATAACCCGGGATTCCGAATCCAATTTATTTTACTCCTAAAATAATGTCTTTAGAAAAATAGGCATAATTGAACCAAAAAATGATTTTTCAGAATTAATTCAAAATTAAAACTGAAAATAATTAAAAAAATAAAAGAAAAATACTGCTAGGGTTTTGAAACCCTAGCAGCAGCAGCAGCAGCAGCTGCCGCCGCCGCCGCCGCCGGCGGCTCGCCGGCACGCGCGCGCAGGGCAGCAGGCTCAGCTTGCCGCCCCTGCGCGCGCAGGCACTGCCTGGCCGGGCGCGCGCGCGCAGGCCCCTTGCCTGCGTGCGCGCGCGCCTAGCCGGCAGCGCGCTGCGCGGCCTGGCATGCCGGCAGGCCGCCGCGCG
Organism: Sesamum alatum; assembly: GCA_034509735.1. NCBI lineage: Eukaryota > Viridiplantae > Streptophyta > Magnoliopsida > Lamiales > Pedaliaceae > Sesamum > Sesamum alatum. Next base: position 28,519,834 of record JACGWO010000009.1, on the reverse strand, counting down.
CGCAGGCTCCCCTGCCTTGCGCGCGCGCTGGCCTGCTGGCTGCCGGCCGTGCGCAGTGCGCGCGCAGACGCGCACTGGGGACGCCTGCCGGGCGCGCGCGTGCAGACTCCTCCATCTGCGTGCGCGCGCGCCTGGCAGCGCTGCCAGAGCCCGTCCGCGCGCGGCCTTGCGCGCGCGCGCAGACACCCTTGTCTGCGTGCGCGCGCGCCTGGAGGCGCTGCCCCCGCGCGGCCGGCTGGGCGGGCTCGCGCAGGCCTCCCTTGCCTGCGCACGTCTGCCCTGCTGGCAGCGTGCGGCTGCGCGCGGCCAGCCCTCCCGGCTGGCCGGCTGCGTCGTTTCTCGTTTTCCGTTCAATTTTCCACCCCGTTTCCCAAGAAAAACAGAAAATTACCAACATTCATAAATTCACACGAATTAAAAGCAATAAAATCGACATGCTTAAAATCAAGAACAATCAAGATTTAATATAAAACATGCCAATATCATGATTCATGCTTATAACGCACATAAACCCTAGGCCTATACACCGAACCGGGCTCTAATACCACTGAAAGAAATCCGGTGGATCGTCCCGGGAATTGCGCGAATGCGGAAGCGCGGTAAAATAAACATATTAAAATAAAAGGCATGCTTTTAATTTAAAGAACACGCTCAAGGGGTGTGCCCTTGAGGTTCTCGGGCGTTCGGTGTATCTCATGATCATAAAATAATTAAAGAAATCATGGAGGCCATAGAGTTGAAAAAATAAAGAGGGACGAAAATCTTAAACGAGACCTACCCGTTGTCGTTTTCGTCTTCAACTGCTACTCGCGTTGTTCCCCGTTTTGGACCAAGACCTCGTTCTTGAGATCCTCCAAATCGTGACACACGATCCACCCACGTATTCTTGTACGTCGTGCTAGCAACGAACAAGTATTATATTGGAGAGGATAGATCAACCACGCGTTATGAATTAACGGGATCGATCTTCCTTTGTTCAATTGTTCCAAGAACAAAAGAACAAGAAAATAATATTTTCTTGGTGAGAGAGAGAGAGAGGGGCGGACGAGAGAGGGGAGGAGAGAGTGTGTGTTTTGTGTGTGTTTTTCAAGAATCATCAATCTTACAAATGTTGGAAGCTAGAGGTTTATATAGAGGAAGAGTTTAATCCTCTTTAAACTCAAACTCTAAGTAACCTAATTTGACTAGGATTTTGACCTAGTCAAAGTCCTAGTCAAACTAGTGTTTGACCTAGTCAAACGAATCCTAGCCTTCTATCTCCCCTTTCGATCTCAACCGTTGATTTTAATTTAATGGAATATTTAAATCCTCTTAAATATTCCAAAAGGCTAAAAGAATAAATATAACATTATAAATAAATATTATTATTTATTCTAAGCCCATTAAATCAACCCTTTTAATAAATCCTATTTATTAATTTAATTCCCTTTATCAAATAAAAGGAATTAATTTCTCCAAGAAAATATGGGACCCGATTAAATCTAATTTAATCATTCCTTTACTCCAATATTTAATTCCAAATTAAATACTAAGTGTGTGTGGATAGTGTGTGACTCTTTAGGTTCACCATTCAGCTAGACTTGGTCGGATTCCTAGAATCCGTCCGTTACCATGGGTGGCCATCTAGCAACGGTCCATGGCACTAGAGACTAGGTGAAATATTCGGGGATGAACATTTAGGCTCTAACAGTACACTTGTCCTTCTGTCTTCGGTCTCATCACTTAGGGTCTAGGGCACGGAAAATGCTGGTAACCATTTTGGACCTAAGCGTCGGTCTGTCCTCACTAAACGCCGCAAGGGAAACCTTTTCCCTTCTGTTCAGTCACTGTGGCCACAGATTTCAGGGACAAGACACAGAGCATATATGAGACTCAACTGTCAACACCTTTTGACAGGAGACAGATCCTTTCTTGGAAACTATTGTCACTTTGTACACCCGAGCTGCACTAGACATGGCTTATGACTACTCAAGAGTATTTTGGCAATCTCTCACCATATCTAAGATACAGACCTGATGCACAGGTAAACTCAGCAGTACCTCAAGTCAAAGGACTTGGCCTGTACTGTTGGAACCGGGGATACACGTCATACCTTGCTGACCATACTCAAGGTCCTCCGTAAGACGGTTCCCGCGAGTCACCTCAGTCAGCTGCTTCCTAGCACGCTGACCCACTAACACTGATTAGACGACCTTCGTCACCCGTCGATGAAATACGACAGCAGATGCTTAGTGCAAGTCTCAAAGGGAATCCCAGTACCCATTTTCGGGATTCCTTGACTTGGAGATTTCCGGACTGATTCGGTGAGACTGATTTCATGGACCTACCTCCAAGCGTAGTCCTAGTCCCTGAAATCGTTTCTCAGTCCGTGGGCTTTGTTTGCGTAGTGAACAGAAATGTAAATGAAGATAAGTGAACGTAAACAAAGTATTGCCATATGAATTTTTACTTCTTTATTCATAAATATTTTATCAAATACCAAAGAATTGTCTAGACATAGGTTACATATTCCTGCCAAAATTGGCTTACATGGTCACCTATTCTAACAATAGACGGTCGGCCTCAAGTGCGGTCAGTGTAGGAGTGGACGGTTCAACCTCATCTGAACCCAGTGTGACGGTTGATGGGGCTAGCTGGTGGTGGTGCGGGTGGTTGGAACGTTGCTTCTGCAACTTGGGAAGTAGCACCCACCATGGTGGTGGAACCGACAGGCCACGACCGCGGTCGTCCTTGTCCACGTCCTGGAGGAGACGGACCACCACTAGACTGATCTATAAAATTATAGAAAATATTAGTTTTTGAATTTTTATAATTAATGTAATTAATAATTTTTTTAATAATTATAATTTTTTCAAATTTCATAATTATTCTAATTATCTCAATACTCTAATAAGTATCTAATTATTCTAATAATTATGTAAATAATCTTATTATTGAAAATTTTAAATTATCCTAATTAATTTAATTTTCCTATAGTTCTGCTAAATCCTTATATCCTATACTTTCATATATCCTTATAATATATAAAACTATAAATATATATTATAGTAATTTTACTCATAGTAATAATTTTGTTTATTATATAAAATTATGATGCAATAATATTTTCCCAAATTTCATAATTACACCAATTATCTAAATACTCTAATTAGTATCTAATTACTCTAATCATTATCTAAACATCCTTATAGTATGTATAAATATAAATATATATTATAATAATTTTACATATTATATTTTCCTTTATCCTTAAAGTATATTATTATATATAAATTTTAGTTAAATAATATTTATAATCTAATTATATAATATTATTATAAGTATGTTAATTTTCCCAATATATTGTAGTTTATTATAATTTTTCTAGCTTTCTAAAATTTTCTAATTTTTCAAAAATAACCTTAAAATTATAGTAAATTGCAGGAAAATACAGTAAATACATACATTCAGAAAATTGCATATTTATTAAATAAAATACGAAAAATCCAGTAAATTATAAAAAACTCATAGAAATTCCTGAAGTTCCAAAAAATGCACAGAAATTCCAAAAAATTATAGAAAATTCACAAAAAAATTCCAAAATATTGCATAAAATTCCTAATAATAAAAAAAAGTTCCAGAAAAATTGAAAATAATTTTAGTGTAAATAATATTTAGAAATTTACTCTCAATTTTAAGAAATTCATCAAATTTTACAGAAAAAATTATTTTCAACATTTCATCAAATATATCAAAATAATGTTTTAATTTTCTGAAAATTAAGAATAAAAAGAGAGAATATTTTTTCTGAAAATTAAGAATAAAACCAGAAAATTCACCAAAAATTCAAAAAAAATGACAAAAAACATACAAATTTCAGAAAAATTACATAATAAGAAATACAGAAAATTCAGAAAATTTTCCCAATATACAGAAATTTTACCCAATATACAACAATTTTTCCCAATATACATTTCAGAAAATTTTCCCAACAAACAGCCTATATACAGAAATTTTCCCTAGTATACAGAAATTAAACAGCCTAGCTATATACAAAATTTTTCCCCAATATAAAAAATTAAATAGCCTAGCTATATATAGAAAATTTCCCTAATATATAGAAATTAAACAGTCTATATACAAAAATCAAAGAATGTATACACAGAAGTTTAACAAAAAATTTCATATTTAGCAAAAATATAAAAAAACTACTAACCTCTGAAATGGGTGAATGGAGTGGTGGTGGCGGACAATGGTGGCGAGCAACAGAAATGGAGAGAGGCAGCGGACAGAGGTGGTGGTGGTGGTGGCAACGAACAGAGGTGACCACGTTGGTGATGCCGGTGGAGAGAGAGCGACGAACGGCAGGAGTGGGAGACGCGACGAACAAAGAGACAGAGAGAGAGAGGGGGGGGAGTGTGGGGAAAAAATCTGTTAAGTGTCATTTATATATTCAAGTTTTGGAACGATCACCGTTCCAAAATATAATACAGAGATTTTTCCCAATTATCAAAACGACGTCGTTTTGTCCCTAAGATGACACTGTTTTTCAAAAGAATGACGACATTGTTTTAACGAATGCGCTTGTGTGTCCATACATAATACGGGTCATATGATCGTTCCTAATAGGTATAAAATGTCAATTCCAAAGACCCTTCCTATTGATTAAAAAAAAACGTTCCTAATAAAATTCCAAATAATTATTGATTTTTCAAGACAATAAATAAAAAGTAAGAAAAACACATACCGACACGTTAATGAGCGAAGAAAAGTATACAATGTGTGGATTAACAAAATTGAAAACATAAAAGATTTTTCATGAGATTGATATATGTTCAGAATATACAAAGATGACGTATATTTGTATATTCAAATTTGTTAGTATTACAAAGATGTAACTGACATCTTATATTATTGTATTGCAACACCTAATCAGCCGTTAAAATTTTGATCAGGCCGTTAGATATGATTCAACAAACAAAAGAATACATTCGATTAAGTTTTGGCCACTATTTATAGTCGGATATCGAGATATCGTATTTGGTCCATAATGTGCGAGATTCAAAACAGTGCAACCTTCAATTAGGCATGTAATTGTCAATCAGACCGTTAGATATAATCAAATAGACATAATATGATACGTGTTTAAGTTTGGTGTTAATTCAGCCCACGGATGTTGAGATATCACCAGAACGTACCCTAGACATTTCTGGAACTGGATTTGGAACGGATATGAGTTAATTTGGAACGATTTAGAATAATTTAGCCATTAGAACGGTTGTTGAATACAATTAAGAACGGTTACTTAAAATAAAATTAGGAACAGTTTAGTATAAATTAACCATTCCAAGATTTCAATTTCCCACCTATTTTTCAGAAGTCCCACATTTTTTCTTCAGGAGGCGCCATATCTAATTTACACTGGAACAGTTATTGGAACGTCGAAATTCTAAAAGAAACCATTCCTTTTGCAATTTTCTGTACCGTTGAGCCACCTCTTCTTTGAGGCACCACTTGCTCGGCGAGGGTGGTTGAAAATAGACCGTCAGATTCGGTCGTCGTTGCTCGTGAGATCGTCGTTTCTACCAAGTCTGCTTCACTTGCAAAGAATGTGCGGCTCGAAGTAGTTGAAAGTGAATAATCCAATTTCTTCGACAATGTATGCCTCCACAATTGACGCCTCGACGTGTGCTTTGTTCTTCACCTTCTTCTTCAAATCGCACAGGAATCTATTCGTACAAATATTTATTAAAATACGGATGACACTAAAAATATTAACAAGAAAAATCTATATTTTCTCGTGTACTTACCTCTCAAATAGGTATATCCACCTATTATTGCATGGGCTCTCCCACACGCGCCTCGTATGGCAAGTGAACAATGAGGTGCTCCATTGTCGAAGAAAGCTGGAGGAAATATTTTCTCAAGGTTACCCAAGATGAACGCGACACTACCTTCCAGTTCTTGTAGCTTGTTGACATCTAGTATGGTCGAGCATACAATCTAGAATAGAAGGCTCACTTCCGTAAAAAGCACTCAAATCATGCTCAGGAAGGATTTCACGGAAGGCAGCCCAGATCAACTTCTGCATGAACATGTGACAATCATGGCTCTTCATGTCGTGCATCCTCAACTCCTTCATGTCGATGCAACAGGCCAGGTTAGATGCGTACCCATCGGGAAACCATAGGCAATGAATCCGATCACAAATCCTCATATTCTGGTCCTTCGTCAGGGTATATACAGCTTTGGGCATTTTGTTTGGTCTCATTTCCTCCACCTCAAGCCCCGTCAGTTTACATATGATCTTCAGGTCCTTCCGTTCATTCAGATTGTCCTTCATCTTCCCCTTTATGTCCATCACGATTTTGAATATGTGTCAAATACATTCTTCTCAGTGTGAATGACATCAAGATTATGTCATATCAGATGCGTCCCCCAGTATTTGAGCTCCCAGAAGATGGTTTTCTTCATCCACTTATGCTCGCTACCGTAGCCTGGTGGGAGTCTCAACGCTTGTTCAACTGCAGGACATAAGTCTAAAACCCAATCGCGGATCTGCTCTCCAGTCAGTCTCGAACGTGCAATCTTGCTTTTCACTCGATTTTTAGCCAAGGCTTTCTTATTTCTTTAATATAGATGGTCCTAGGGGAGAAACAATCTGTGGCAATCAAAGTAGCATGCCTTCCTACCATGCTGCAAATGGGGTTTCCGTATGTCATCCATACAAACTAGACACCCCATGACACCAACGGTACTCCATCCAGACGCCATCCCGTAAGCGGGTAGATCATTCATGGTCACATCAATGCGGAGTACCATGAATGCCTGGTTCATGGCATTGTCGTACGTCCGTACACTCACATGCCACATCGTTCAGACGTTTGGGATTGGAAGGGCCAGGGATCGTTATCGTCAGGAACATATACTCAGACTTCATGCACATATCCAAAGGGATATTATACGGTGTTAGTATAACGGGCCAACATGAGTAAGTACGACCATATTGCCCGTGCGGTGCGAACCCATCTGTGTATAGCCCCAGTCTAACATTACGGGGCTCTACTGCAAGAATAGGATATGTCCGGTCGAAATGTCTCCAAGCCTCTTTCATCGGACGGATGGCACATGGATCCCTCCTCCGTCTGAGGGTTGGCATGCCATATCATGTGCTCAGCAGTCGCTTCCAAAGCATACAACTTCTACAGTCAAGGGATAAGCAGCAAGTACCTAAGAATTGTTAGAATAGGTGACCATGTAGCCAATCTTGGCAGGCAAAATGTAACCTATGTCTAGACAATTTCAGGGATTTGATAAATTATTAATGAATAAAGAAGTGAAATCCATTTGGCGTAACTTTGTTTGTGTTCACTTTATATGCATTACATATCTGTTCACTACGCAAACAAAGCCCACGGACTGAAAATGTATTTCAGGGACTGGGACTACGCTTGGAGGTAGGTCCATGAAATCAGTCCTTCCGAATCAGTCCGGAAATCTCCAAGTCAAGGAATCTCGAAAATGGTCACCGAGATTCCCCTTGAGACTTTCACTAAGCATTTGCTGTCGTATTTCATCGACGGGTGACGAAGGTCGTCTAAGCATTGTTAGTGGGTTAGCCTGCTAGGGAGCAGCTGACTGAGGTGACTCGCGGGAACCATCTTACGGAGGACCTTGAGTAGGGCTAGCTAGGTATGACGTGTGTTCCCGGTTCCGACAGTATAGGTCAAGTCCTTTGACTTGAGGTATTGCTGAGTTTACCTGTATATCAAGGCTGTATCTTAGATATGGTGAGAGATTGCCAAAAAAGCACTTGAGTAGTCATAAGCCATGTCTAGTGCAGCTCCGGTGTACAGAGTGACAGTAGTTTCCAAGAAAGGATCTGTCTCCTGTCAAAAGGCATTGACAGTTGAGTCTAACATATGCTCTGTGTCTTGTCCCTAAAATCTGTGGCCACAGTAACTGAACAAAAGGGAAGGTTTCCCTTGTGGTGTTTAGTAAGGACAGACCGACACGTAGGTCCAAAATGGTACCTGCATTTTCCGTGCCCTAGAAATGGAATGATTAAATTAGATTTAATCAGGTCCTTAATTTTCTTGGAGAGAATTAATTCCTTTTATTAGATAAAATGGATTAATCTAATAAATTAGATTTATTAGAAAATTAATTTAATGGGTCTAGAATAAATATTTATATTTATTATATTTATTTATTGCCCTTGAAATATTTATATAAGTTTTAAATATTCCATTAAATTAAATTAATGGTTGAGATTAAAAGGAGAGATGGATGGCTAGGATTAATTTGACTAGGTCAAATTACTACTTTGACTAGGACTTTGACTAGGTCAAAATCCTAGTCAAATTAGTCTTCTTTAGAGTTGGAGTTTGAAGAGGATTAAACTCCTCCTCTATATATAGTCCTAGCCCCTCACCATAAGAGAGATGATGAAACTCCAACACACACATAACACACACTCTCTCTCTCTCGGTTTCCCTCTTTCGTCCGCCTCTCTCTCTCTCTCTCTCTCTCTCTCTCCAAGCTTTGTTCTTTTATGTTAACAATTGAACAAAAAGGAGGATTAATCCCGTTAAGTAATAACGTGTGATTGATCCGTCCTCTCCAAATAAATACTTGTTCGTTCGCTAGCACGACGTGTAAGATACGTGGGCGGATTGCGTGTCACGATTTAGAGAATCTCACAAACGGGATTTTGGTGCAAATCGGGGAACAACGCGAGTACCGGTTAGAAGAGGAAAACGACGAACCGGTAATTCCCTTTTTACGTTTTCGTCTCTTCTTTTATTTTCAAATCCTATGGCCTCCATGATTTCATGTATGTATTTTAATTTATGAGATACACCGAACACCCGGGATCTTCAAGGGCACACCCCTTGAACGTGTTCTTTATTTTTACGTATAAAGCATGTTTAAATTCTGTAATTTAAATTTATACCGCGCTTCCGCATTCGCGCTATTCCTGGGACAATCCACACGCCTATCATAGGCTTTCAGAATGGTATACGGGGTCTTCTTATGGCTAGGATTTTGCTCCCTAGTCGGCTTGTACCTATGTTCTCCACAAAACTTACAGTAATCCATATCAGTGTTATCCTTCCAGTTCAACATGCAGCCATTCTTACACGCATCAATCTTCTCAACAGGTAAACCCAAGTCTCTTATCAACTTCTTCGTTCTTTAGTAATCGAGGGGCAGAGTGTGCTTGCGGGGCAATATATTATTATCCCACTGGGACAGTTGATGATATGTTCGCTCAAAATAATTGCCCTCGGCCTTGATATTCACTAAACCAACAACCGTCGCCACTTGAGATTGGGTGCAGTTGTTCCACAACAACTGGTCGGCAGCATGCAATACATCAAAAAAACAATCTGACAATCCAGATACATAATCATAAAGCCCCCCCACCATAATATGAACTAGGCCCTGCATCAGTAGGGAAAGACCTCGTACCATCTCAGGCACACCCTCCTGGTCATATGAAGACCAAAAAAACGGCCCGGCAGCATCAAAAACCATCCTCTACGCCCAATCCATCTGCCCCGCATCACCCCAATTTATGCAACCCTCCTCCTGAGCAGCTGGAGTTTGCTCCTGCTGCACGGGGGCACAGTCACGGCATCAAAGTACTCCTGCACCCTCTCCTCGCTATGGGAAGTCCAATTATAATACTCCAACATAAACCTTTTTATACACAAGTCAATTTTACCTCATCCGGTGTTTTGAACCTTTTATTTTTATACTTCCGACACGGACACTTAATCTAGCAGCCACATCTTGAAATGATAGTTGGAACTCCATAAATAGCCGTTAAAAATATAGTCGTTGCACCACATTTAGGAACGGGTTGCGGAGCGGGATTTGGAACACAAAAATAGCCGCTGGAATTTAGCCGTTGTAGTATATTTGGAACGGGTCTTGTACTATAATATTTTCTATCTATTAAAGTTGTGGCTAGTTGTAACTCACGTTGGAACTGCTGTTGCAACACAAAATGTTAGAATAGTTGACCAGAAAGCCAATAGGTTTGGCGATTTGTAACCTATTATACAACTCGATGTAAATGTAATATTATTATGTGATGAACAAAATGAGTATTCGCCAACTTCTGGTGCTTACTTTGTTGCGCTCATTTCACATGTGTTAAAACAGTATTTAACTTATATCGCAACAAAGCCCACAGACCATGGATAACAACTCGTGCAGTTGGGCCATGCATTGGATGGTGGTCATCAGACCAACTGATTAACAATTGGGTCTGAAACGTTCCAAGTCGAGGACCTCGAGACAGGACATCGAGAGTCCTATTGAGAGTTGCGTCAAGAGTCATGTTCATTGGATGAGTGTCATGTTTCATGGGCGACAGGTATGGGATGCCTACACGATCTTGATGGGTTGGTCGACTGGGGTCGAGCCGACTGGACTGTCTCACGGGGATCATCATATGGAAGCCTTAGAGGCTTGGTCGGTATGATTGATTTTCCCCGATTCCAATAGTACGGGAGTAATCCTCAGACTTGAGGAATCATGGCAGTCGCGTGCACAGGACGGCTGTATCTTGGATCTGGCGAGAGGTGATCATTCTGTAAGATGATCATCATAAGCCTTGTCCAGTGCAGTCGGAATGTGTAGCGAGGAAGGTGGATTCCAAGAAGAGGATCCGTCCCCTGTCAATATGTGACAGAGGTATCTCCTATGCACTCGGAGACACGTTCATGTTATTTGCAGCTGTGGCCACAGTGGTTGGTCGAACAGGGAATGGTTTTCTGTGTCGACGCAATGAAGCATACGTGATCTCGAGTATTAAGCATAGATGCCTAGTCAAGGATGGGAGCCGACGCCCAATTCCATACCCTAGAATAAGGCCGGGAGACAGTAGACGGAAGGATCGTACCCGTACGGAATCGGCGCCAAAAATGTTCACGCCAATTCACCTAGTCTCTAGTGCCATGGACCGTTTCTAGACGGCCACCCATGGTAACGGGCCCTTGTGGGACACGAGCCCAAGTCTAGCTGAGGATGAACCTAAAGGGTCACACACAAATCACTGAGGAGGTTAAGAGATTAACTTGGAGGTAATCTCGAAGGATAAATAAGTAATTGGATTACTTAAGGGAAAGTCCATTGATGGACGGGCCGATATTGTATCGGGCCTTCGTTTAATCGGTAAATTGGATTTTCGATTAAATATGGAAAGTTGAGACGTTGAGACGTTGGATCTTTTAATAGGATTAAAAGATCAATGGGAATGATTTAAATGGACATTAAATTGGATTTAACGTTGGGTTCGTCATAATTAGATTACGATAAAACCACTCCGTTAAATTTGACCCGAGAGGAGAAATAATTCCTATTTTGGAATAGGAAGAAGTTGGACTTCTTCCCTTAATTAGACATGGCCGAAATGCTCCCTTGGAGGAAGCAAAATCAGCCATGTTTCATGCTAGGTGGTATGTTGACTTATCTCTTTTGGAAAGAGACAAATCAACTCCAATCAAGGTCTTCCCTTTTGGTATGTTTTGATCATACCATAAATTTTGGTAGGCTTGATTGAAGAATTGATGGTGATTGATTGGAATGAATCTAGACATCCTTCGATGAACCTAGACACATTCCAATAATCGCATTAATTATGTATATATATGAGAATATAGAACACGAAGCATAAGTGAATCATTACTCATCTCTTTCTAGGAAAAAGAAGAAAGGATTTTCGGCTCTCTCCTCTCCCTCTCAACTCTCGGTTTTCACTCCCCCTCTCTACTAGTGTTCTTCACTTGGTTTTGAATCAAGAGGAAGAACAAAGTAGGTTTAAGAGAATACTAATTCATATTGTTCTTCTCTTAAACCGATTCCTTCATAAACCCGTTTTCTTCTAGCAAGGAGAACGTGCGTTCTTCTGGTGTGGTGTGGATCACCTTTGGAGAATCCATACATTTGGATTTCATGAGCATTCCGGAGAAGGAACAACGTAAGTAGCCGGGAGCATACGTTAAACAATCAAAGGTAACGGTTTTATTACGCTTTGGTTGATTTAATATAAATCTATGCCCTATGTGTTTAATATACGTTTCTAATATTTACATATCCTACATCGAACGCCCGGTTGAGCACCCAAGGATACACCCCTTGGGATTCGTTTATTTAAATTATATTTAAATTTACGCACCCTATCTCGCTTTCTCGCTTCCGCTCGCGCTCCCGGGCGGATCCGCTTGTCCTTCAAGTGGTATCAGAGCCCGGTTCGATGTAAAGGGCATATTTCTATGTGCTTGGCATGATCTACTTGCTTTTATGGCTTTATTGGCATGTTAGATTATATAAATGTATGAATAATATGATGATTCAATTGTTTGAATTTGATCGACTTTTGGCATGCTTAATTTTGTTAGATTGGATCTAAAATTGCATTCTTATTTTCAAAATAATTGTTATTATTATTGTGCTGAAAAAGATGTTGAAAAACATGAAAAAAGAAAATTGGGATCGGACGGCAACGGCCGTGCGCAGGCGGGTGCCTGCGGGCACTGGGCTTTGGCCAGCGCGCACGCACTGTGCGCAGACGGCCACTGCCAGCCGAGGCCAGTTCGGCACAGGGCGTGCGCGCGCTGCCCTGTGCGCGTGGGTAGCCGGCAGGCACAACGGCTGGGCCGTTTTTCGACGTTTTTCGGAAAATTTGATTTTCTGTATTTTATGCATAATATTCTGAAAATATGTTAATTTCGCATATTTGATTTTGGAATAATTGGATTATTCCTTGGATTAAATTTGGTTAATTTATTTGGGATTAATACATGCATTGGATGCATTGTTTAAAATGTCCATTAAATTTGAAATTTGAATTTTGCATATTATTTGTATGTTTATGCTTTTGTGATGTTGGACATCACTTGGGTATTTGGAATATCCATTGGTTTTATGCATGATTATTTGGAATAATTGTGTTATGTGAGTTGATCGAATCAACATGGGATGATCACAAGAGCCCTAGACCTTATGTATGGATGAATGTATGATCATTTATTTTCTGTTGGGTGGGGCCTGCGTGCCTCTTGTTTTTGAGACTATCATCTCCCGTATTTTCAGTCTCATGATGTTAGGGCTTGTTTTTATTATTACCAATGTATTACTTTCAGTTGTAATGAGAGTAGATAGTATTGGTGAGGTTTTAATTTTAACAAGTATTTGGAGTCGGAGACCCCAAGGAGGAGCATCAAGGCGTAAAACCAGAAGCATTACAAGGCCCATTGGAATGACAATGGGTATATTATTTTATTGTAATAATTTAGGACCACCTTAGACAGACCATGGACTCACTGCGGGCTCAGTGGGTCGCATAGGTTGGGCTTGTGATCATCCTAACAGGGGTATGCTATGTTTTCTGCATGCGGTGTATTTATTTATCACTTTAAATATTGGATATTTATGCATGCTAAAACACCATAATGTGATGAGGTCTCGGTCACACACAAACTCTCATTTGGTTGGACCAAATTAAATATTAAGTCTAGAACGGACTTAGATCAAAATGGTATTTTGATCTATCCGAGCCTTCCATCCACAGCAATGTGGTGAGGAAGCTACCACTACCCAAGTGTGGTCTCACGAGTCGTGGTACACTTGGACTAGAGGAAAGCTGCACCATTGTTGTGTACAAAAAGACTGCGCTCGCTGTTTCCCTGTCTCATGAGTCGTGGGGGGCGACGGTTTGAGGCATGATTTGGTTGATGGGTCGGGCCCAACACTGAGTAACATGGTTCGCTTGGACTCCTCGGAACCATGTGAATAGGTGAGGCAAAATATCTTGGGAATCTCATTGGATGAGAATGATATTGGATATCTCCGACGAGGTCTTCTTCATGTCAATCATAAAAGCGGGGCATGGAGATTACGCTTGTGGATCCCGAGCCCACTAGGAAATGGTTTTTCGAAACTACACTTGAGAGTGGCGGACTTTCGTACAAATAGTGGGAGGGTTAAAGACTAAAAGACCAAGTTTTCAACTTGAACAATAATATTATCATCATCTACTAATTTCTGCTTTACATTTTCATTAATGTAGATATGTCTAAGAACCCATTAACCATGATACTCGAGACTAACAAATTCAATGGAACGAACTACTCGGACTGGCTGAGAAACCTAAGGATTGTCCTCGGTTTCGAGAACCAAGGCTACATCTTGGACGAGCCGCCACGGAGCGACTTACCGGAGGGGTCCACACCTGAAGAACGTTTGACATTCGAGAAATGGCATGAGGACAACCAGAAAGTACGCAGTGTCATACTGGCTTCAATGTCTAACGACATCCAGAAGCAGTATGAGAGGTTGGACAATGTCTCCGCCATAATGCTCCGCATGAACGAGGTTTATGCGGTTCCGGATAGGCATATTAGATATGCCGCCACAAAAGCATTCTTTGGCACCAAGCTTGCTGAAGGAGCGTCTGTACAAAGTCATGGGGTCAAGATGCTCTCCCTAGTGGAGAAACTCGAGGACCTTAAAGCTGGGCTTAACAATGACACGTACATTGACGTGATCCTCCAGTTACTTCCTCCATCCTATGACCTGTTTGTTGTAAACTAAAACATGAACGGACTTGAGAAGTCTATTCATGAGTTGATCAACATGTTGGTCCAATACGAGGCAACGACCCACAAGTCGGCGCCGGCGGTATTGAGAGAAGAGGCTTCCACCTCCAAGGCGAATGGCAAGAGGGTCGGGCGCTGGAAGAGGAAGAAGGGCAAAGGGAAGACAGTTACGTCCCTTGCTCGTGCTTCGGGCGTCCCTGTTCCTCCGGTTGGACCAAGCAAAGGGAAAGGGAAGGCCCATCGTTCTCAGCGGTCCAAGGCAAATGATGTCTGCATGCATTGCCAAGGGAAAGGGCATTGGAAGAGGGAGTGCCCACAACTCCTCTCCAATCTAGGTATGTTTGTGTTCAATGGTATAATTGGATTATGACCGCGAAACACAAACGAAAACGTGATGATCACAAATAACGCACAGATATGGGATGCGAGGATAGGTCATATCTCTAAAGATAGGATAAGTAAGTTGGTGGACTCAAAGAGTCTAGAAATAGACGATTTGGACAACCTATCGACCTGCGAATCCTGTCTGAAGGGAAAGATGACCAAGAAACCCTTTGTTGGACAAAGTACGCTAGCCAGTGGTCTGTTGGATTTGATCCATACGGATGTCTGTGGCCCACTAAATACTCAGGCTAGAGGTGGGTACTCGTACTTCATAACCTTTACCGATGATCACTCACGGTATGGTTATGTTTACCTAATAAGGTACAAGTCTGACACCTTTGGAAGGTTTAAGGAATACAGACTTGAAGTAGAGAACCAAACCGGTCGAAAGATCAAGCCCTTCAGTCGGACCGAGGTGGAGAGTATTTAAGTGGTGAGTTTACCGATTATCTAAAAGAGAATGGGATTCTCTCTCAGTGGACCCCTCCTGAAACACCACAGCTTAATGGTGTGTCTGAAAGGAGGAATCGGACCTTGTTGGACATGGTCCGATCCATGATGAGTTTTACCGAATTCCCCCTTTCCTTCTGGGGATACGCTCTTGAGACGACGGCCAAAGTTTTGAAGTTGGCGCCGTCTAAAAAGGTATCCCAGACGCGCGGCCTCATACAAATACTTGAAAGTGTGGGGTTGCCCCGCATATGTCAAGAGATTAGTGGGAGATAAACTGAACTCAAGGTCTAGTTTATACAGGTTCATCGGCTATCCGAAAGAAACTACGGGGTATTATTTCTATGATCCCTCCGAGCAAAATGTTTTTGTCTCGCGAAATGCAGTGTTCTTGAAAAAGAATTTTCCATTGGATAGTCGACGCAATGAGGTACTCCTTGAGGAATCAAGTGAGGTACCCCATAAGACGACAGTGACATCTAAGCCAGTAGTTCCAACTGATAGTGTTCCAGTCCTCCGTAGGTCGGCTAGAGTATCCCACGCACCTGATAGGTATGGATTTCTGGGCCTGACCGATCAGTTGAATAATGATCTAAAGACATACGGAGAAGCGATGTCGGACATCGATTCGGATAAGTAGCTTGAGGCCATGAAATCCGAGATGGACTCAATGGGTACAAACCAGGTTTGGACCCTAGTAGACCCACCCAAAGGGGTAAAACCCGTAGGGTGTAAATGGGTCTACAAACATAAGCTTGGAGCTAACGGGGAGGTTACAACCTTCAAAGCCAGGCTTGTGGCGAAGGTTACACTCAGCGACCCGGGGTCAATTTTGAGGAAACCTACTCGCCTATAGCAATGGCCAAGTCCATTCAGATACTGCTTGCCATAGCAGCAGGTATGACTATGAAATATGGCAGATGGACGTGAAAACGGCCTTCCTCAACGATTTCGTAGAGGAAGAAATCTATATGGATCAGCCGGAAGGTTTCACAACTGTTGGAGAAGAGCAGAAGGTCTGCCGTCTCCGAAGGTCCATCTATGGCCTCAAACAAGCTTCCCAAAGCTGGAACATACGTTTTGATGAAGTCATACGAGGATATGATTTCATCAAGAACGAGTCCGATCCTTGTGTATACAAGAAGATCAGTGGGAGCTCAGTTGCGTTTGTAGTGCTTTATGTGGATGACATCTTGCTCATTGGGAATGATGCTAAGATGTTGGGTACAACCAAAACTTGGTTGTCAACGCAATTCTCCATGAAGGATATGGGCGAGGCATCCTACATCCTTGGCATCGATCTACAGGGATAAATCTAGAAGGATGTTAGGAATAGCCCAATCCTCGTATATTGAAAAAGTCTTGAAGAGATTCAAGATGGAGAACTCAAAACGAGGATTCCTTCCTATGAGGCATGGAATTAAGTTATCCAAGAAGCAGTCTCCTAAAACTGATGAGGAACTTAAATGGATGTTGGACATCCCCTATGCTTCAGCCGTAGGCAGCATACAGTATGTTGTTCAGTGCACTAGACCTGATGTGGCTTTCGCTTTGAGCATAACTAGTCGATATCAGTCGCGTGCCGGGGAGGCACACTGGAGTGCAGTCAAGACTATCCTGAAGTACCTGAAAAGGACTAAGGACATGTTCTTGATCTACGGCGGTGGAGAGTTGATACTGGAAGGCTATAGCGACGCTAGTTTCCAGTCGGATGATGATGATGCCAAGTCTCAGTCTGGTTATGTGTTCAGACTTAATGGTGGCGTGGTTGCTTGGAAGAGTTCCAAGCAGGCTACCACGGCGGACTCCACCACAGAGTCTGAATACATAGCAACTTCAGAAGCTGCTAAGGAGGCAGTTTGGATGAAGAGCTATATCCAAGAATTGGGTGTAGTACCAAGCATCGGTGAGCTAGTGGTTATCTTCTGCGATAACAACGGGGTTATAGCACAAGCAAAGGAACCGAGATCTCATCACCGATCCAAGCATATTCTTAGACGCTACCATCTGCTCCGAGAGATGGTTAGCAGGGGTGACGTTCGGATGGACGGAGTCAGCTCCACAGAAAACATAGCAGATCCACTTACTAAGCCCATGTCGCAAGTTGCCCATACTCAACATCTGGATAAGATGGGTTTGAGGTCAATGGGTGATTGGTTTTAGGTCAAGTGGGAGATTGTTACAATAGGTGACCAAAAAGCCAATAGGTTTGGCGATTTGTAACCTATTATACAACTCGATGTAAATGTAATATTATTATGTGATGAATAAAATGAGTATTCGTCACTTTTGGTGCTTACTTTGTTGCGCTCATTCCACATTTGTTAAAACGGTGTTTAACTTATATCGCAACAAACCCACAGACCATGGATAACAACTCGTGCAGTTGGGCCACGCATTGGATGGTGGTCATGAGACCAACTGATTAAGAGTTGGGTCTGAAACGTTCCAAGTCGAGGACCTTTGAAACAGGGCATCGAGAGTCCTATTGAGACTTGCGTCAAGAGTCGTGTTCATTGGATAAGTATCGTGTTTCATCGACGACAGGCGTGGGACGCCTACACGATCTTGATGGGTTAGTCGACTGGGGTTGAGCCGACTGGACTGATTCGCGGGGATCACCATATGGAAGCCTTGGAGGCTTGGTCGGTATGATTGATCTTCCCCGGTTCCGATAGTACGGGAGCAATCCTCAGACTTGAGGAATCATGGCAGTCGCGTGCACAGGAAGGCTGTATCTTGGATCTGGCGAGAGGTGATCATTCTGTAATATGATCATCATAAGCCTTGTCCAGTGCAGTCGGAATGTGTAGTGAGGACGGTAGATTCCGAGAAGAGGATCCGTCCCCTGTCAGTATGTGACAGAGGTATCTCCTATGCACTCGGAGACACGTTCATGTTGTTTGAAGCTGTGGCCACAGTGCTTGGTCGAACAGGGAATGGTTTTCTGTGTCGATGCAATGAAGCATACGTGATCTCGAGTATTAAGCATAGATGCCTAGTCAAGGATGGGAGCCGACGCTCAATTCCATACCCTAGACTAAGGCCGGAAGACGGTAGACGGAAGGATCGTACTCGTACGAAATCAGCGCCTAAATGTTCACGCCAATTCACCTAGTCTCTAGTGCCATGGACAGTTTCTACACGGCCACCCATGGTAACGGGCCCTTGTGGGACACGGGCCCAAGTCTAGCTGAGGGTGAACCTAAAGGGTCACACACAAATCACCGAGGAGGTTAAGAGATTAACTTGGAGTTAATCTCGAAGGATAAATAAGTAATTGGATTACTTAAGGGAAAGTCCATTGGATGGACGGGCCGATATCGAGCCTTCGTTTAATCGGTAAATTGGATTTTCGATTAAATATAAAAAGTAGAGACATTGAGACGTTGGATCTTTTAATTGGATTAAAAGATCAACGGGAATGATTTAAATCGATATTAAATTTAATTTAATATTAGGTTCGTCATAATTAGATTACGATAAAACCCGGTCCGATAAATTTGACCCGAGAGGAGAAATAATTCCTATTTTAGAATAGGAAGAAGTTGCACTTCTTCCCTTAATTAGACATGGCTGAAAGGCTCCCTTTGTTAGAATAGGTGACCATGTAAGCCAATTTTGGCGGGTATATGTAACCTATGTCTGGACAATTATAAGTGTTTTGATGAATCATTAATGAATAAAGAAGTGAATTTTCATTTGGCATTACTTTGTTTGTGTTCACTTGCACCCATTTTTTCTATATCTGTTCACTACGCAAACAAAGCCCACGGACTGAGAATCAATTTCGGGGACTGGGACTACGCTTGAAGGTAGGTCCATGAAATCAGTCTTCCCGAATCAGTCCGGAAATCTCCAAGTCAAGGAATCCCGAAAATGGGTACCGGGATTCCATTTGAGACTTGCACTAAGCATCTGCTGTCGTGTTTCATCGACGGGTGACGAGGATCGTCTAAGCAATGTTAGTGGGTTAGCCTGCTAGGATGCAGCTGACTGAGGTGACTCGTGGGAACCGTCTTACGGAGGACCTTGAGTATGGTCTGCAAGGTATGACGAGTATTCCCGGTTCCAACGGTACAGGTCAAGTCCTTTGACTTGAGGAATTACTGAGTTTACCTGTACATCAGAACTGTATCTTAGATATGGTGAGAGATTGCCAGAATTCTCTTTGGTAGTCATAAGCCATGTCTAGTGCAGTCCTGGTGTGCAAAGTGACAGTAGTTTCCAAGATAGGATCTGTCTCCTGTCAATAGGTTTTGACAGTTGAGTCTCATGTATGCTCTAGGTCTTGTCCCTAAAACTGTGGCCACAGTGACTGAACAGAAGGGAAGGATTCCCTTGCGGCGTTTAGTGAGGACAGACCGACACTTAGGTCCAAAATGGGTACCTGCATTTTCCGTGCCCTAGACTCTAAGTGATGAGACCGAAGACAGAAGGACAAGCGTACTGTTAGAGCCTAAATGTTCATCCCTGAATATTTCACCTAGTCTCTAGTGCCATGGACCGTTGCTAGATGGCCACCCATGGTAACGGACGGATTCCAGGAATCCGACCAAGTCTAGCTGAATGGTGAACCTAAAGAGTCACACACTATCCACACACAATTAAATATTTAATTTGGAATTAAATATTGGAGTGAAGGAATGATTAAATTAGATTTAATCGGGACCTTTATTTTTCTTGGAGAAATAATTCTTTCTATTTGATAGGAGGAATTAAATTGATAAATTGGATTTATCAAAGGGATTTATTTAATGGGCTTAAATAATATTTATATTTATTTTAGCCTCTTGGAAATATTTAAATAGGTTTTAAATATTTCCATTAAATTAAATTAAATCAAATCAACGGTTGAGATTAATGGGAGAGATGGATGGCTAGGATCGTTTTGACTAGGTCAAAACACTAGTTTGACTAGGACTTTGACTAGGTCAAAATCCTAATCAAATTAGAGTTCTTAAAAGAGGAGTTTAAAGAGGATTAAAACTCCTCTTCTATATAAACCCCTAGCATCCTACAATTTACATGATGATGATGAATCTCCAACACACACACTACAACACACACACACGGATCTCTCCCTCTCATCTCTCGTTCGCCTCTCTCTCTCTCCAAAGAAAATTATTTTCTTTGTTCTCTTGTTCTTGGAACATTAGAACTTGATGAATCAATACCGTTAATTCATAACGTGTCGTTGATTCATCCACTCCAAAATATAAACTTGTTCGTTGCTAGCACGACGTGCAAGATACGTGGGTGGATCGTGTGTCACGATTTGGAGGGTCTCAAGAACGAGATCTTGGTGCAAAACGGGGAACAACGCGTGTAGCCGTTGAAGACGAAAACGACAACGGGTAGGTCTCGTTTATGTTTTTCGTCCTCTTTTATTTTCCAACCCTATGGCCTCCATGATTTATTTTATGTTATTCGTTCATGAGATACACCGAACGCCCGGGAAATTTCAAAGGCACACCCTTTGAAACGTGTTTTAATTTAAAAGCATGTTTAAATTCCGCATTTATTTTTAATTATACCGCGCTTCCGCATTCGCGCTTTTCCCGGGACGATCCACATAATCTTTCAGTGGTATCAGAGCCCGGTTCGGTGTATAGGCCTAGGGTTTATGTGCGTTTTAAGCATGAAACGTGTTTTGAGCATGTTTTAATTGAATCTTGATTTTCTTGATTATTAAAGCATGTTATTTTATTGCTTTTAATTCGTGTGAATTGCTGAATATTGGTATTTTTCTGTTTTTCTTGGGAATCGGGATGGGAATTAATCTGAAAAACGAGAAAACGTCACAGCCGGCCAGCCGGGAAGGCTGGCCGCGCGCAGCCGAGCGCTGCCGGCAGGGCAGACGCGCGCAGGCATGGGAAGCCTGCGCGCGCGCGCGCTGCCGGCCGCGCAGGGGCAGCGCGCAGCCGGGTTGGCTGCGCGCGGGCGTGCGCGCATGGAAACGCCTCCAGGCGCGCGCGCGGGCAGACAGAGGTGTCTGCGCGCGCGCGCCCGGCAGGCGCGCCCATGCGCGCGCGCGCGCAAGGCTGGCGGGCGGAGGAGCCCGCGCGCAGACGGGCACCAGGCGCGCCGCCAGGCGCGCGCGCACGCAGACGGAGGCGTCTGCGCGCGCGCGCCCGGCAGGCACGCCCAGTGCGCGTCTGCGCGCGCGCTCTGCGCGCGACGCAGGACGCGGCCGGTGGCCAGCAGGCCAGCGCGCGCGCACAGGCAAAGGAGCCTGCGCGCTCGTCGGCCTGCCGGAACACCAGGCCGCGCAGCGCGCTGCCGGCCAGGCGCGCGCGCACGCAGGCAAGGGGCCTGCGCGCGCGCGCCCGGCCAGGCAGTGCCTGCGCGCGCAGGGGCGGCAGGCTGGGCCTGCTGCCCTGCGCGCACGGCCTGCCGGCTGCTGCCGGTGGCGGCGGCCGGCGGCTGCTGCAGCTAGGGTTTTTTTGAAACCCTAGCATTATTATTTTATTTTTTAAATTTATTTTCAGTTTTAATTTTGAATTAATTCTGAAAAATTCGTTTTTTGGGTTCAATTTTCCTAAATTCCTAAAGACATTATTTTAGGAGTAAAATAAATTGGATTTAGAATCCCGGGGTTATTTTACTTAAAATAATGAGGAAAGGTTTTCCTAAAACGAAAAAATTTTACATTGCCAATATCTATATTTTATTTTCACACGTTACGCACATGTTCATTTATTTTCATCTTGGATTGATGTGATTGGAAATCATGTGTTGTTGGAATATTATGATTATGTGATTGGATCATGTAATTATGTGTGTTGGATGGAAATGGATGATCACGAGCCCTAGACCGAATGTATGGTTTAATTTACTGTTGGGCCTGTGTGCCTCTTTAACTGCTTTCTCCTTCTCTCTTTCTAGTGCCTTGGAATAATAAGGCTTTCTACCTCCCTCCTTATGTACTCCCCCCGGGGTTTCGCTGGGGTTTCTAACTTTTTTATATGTAATGAGAGTAGACTAGGAGTGAGGTTTCCATTTTTTGTAATTGGTGGAGAAGAAGGAAGGACCACATGGAGAGCACAGACCGGAGGTCCCTTGGCGTTTTCCATGAAGTGAAGAAAGAGAAAAAGAGACCAAGGCCCATCAGAATGATGATTGGGTTACTATTATTGTAATAGTATAGGACCAACCCTAGATTGACCATAGATCCACTGCGGGCTCAGTGGATCGCATAGGATTCGGGCTTGTGATCATCCAACAGGGGCGTGCTAGGCTTTAATTTTGCATGTGGTTATTGTGATGGATGAATGGGTTTTATTTATCATGTATAACTGCTATGGATGGATTTTATTTATGCATTATGGATGAATGTATGGATATAGTATGAGATCTCGGTCATTATTACTCTCACATTGGTTGGACCAATGTTAAAATATTAGACCCTAGATAAAGTGGACATGAACTCTAGGAGTTCGTCCATGCCTTCCAATCCGTGGCATAGTGAGGAAGCTGTTTTAGGTCAATAGCGTGGTCTCACGAGTCGTGGCACGTTATTGTACTTAAAGGAAGCTGCACTATGTCATGAACGAAAAATGGGCTGCTGCTACCTGTCTCACGAGTCGTGGGGGTACTAGTGGGTCCATGGCTCGGTCGATTGGGTCGGGTCTAACGCCTAATTAGCATGATTCGCTTGGAGTCCTCGGGATCATGCAAAAGGGTGAGGCAATAATCTTGGGAATCTCGTGGGACGAGAATGGTATGGAATACCTCCCACAGGATCTTTTCCATGCGAATCGTAAAAGCGGGGTATGGGAAAAATCGCTGTGGATCCCAAGCCCACTAGGAAAGGATTTCCCGAAAACTACGTTTGAGAGTACCGTGTTTTCGTATAAATAGTGGGAGGATTAAATGACTAAAGACCAAGCATTTAATTATTTTTATCAAACCACCGTCTTTACTTTCTGCTGATCGCGCGTTGTTTTTCAACATGTAGATTTTAAAATGTCTAAGAACCCACTTTCAACCATTCTTGAGACAAATAAATTTAATGGAACCAACTACAACGACTGGTTGCGCAATCTCAGGATAGTCCTGGATTATGAGAACCAAGGCTACGTCATGGACGAGCCTCTCCCTAGGACCTTACCGGAAGGATCCACGCCAGAGGAACGTGAGACGTTCGAGACTTGGCATAAGGATAACCGGAAGGTTCGTAGCATCATACTTGCTTCGATGACCAATGAGATTCAGAAGCAATATGAAAGGCTAGACGATGTCCCTTCCATAATGGCTCGCCTTAAGGATTGCTATGCAGTCCCGGACCGGCATACTAGGTATGTCGCGACCAAGGCGTTCTTTGGAACTAAAATGACAGAAGGATCCTCTGTACAAGAACATGGGGTTAAAATGCTTACCCTAGTGGAAAAGCTCGAGGACCTAAAGGCAGGTCTCGATAACGAAACGTACATAGATGTGATCCTTCAGTCACTCCCACCCTCCTTTGATCAATTTATTGTCAACTACAACATGAATGCACTTGAGAAGGGTATTCATGAGTTGATCAATATGTTGGTGCAATACGAGGCAACGACTAAGAAGTCCACGCCTTCGGTATTGTTTGGAGGTGCTTCTGCTTCCAAGACGAAAGGCAAGGGCGCCGGACGTTGGAAAAGGAAGAAAGGGAAGGGAAAGGCAGTCATAGCAGCTACGAACACTCAGAGTGTTCCCATTGCCAAAGAGGGGAAAGGCAAAGGAAAGGGAAAGGTTGTCTCCAAGCAACAGTCGAAGGCATATGACATATGTATCAACTGCCGTGAGAAAGGGCATTGGAAGAGAGAGTGCCCCAAACTCTTCTCAAACCAAGGTATATTTGTGATTGAGGTTAACATGGTCACTAATTCTGCCTCTTGGGTATTGGATACCGGCTGTGGAGCTCACATTTGCAATGATCTGCAGGTGTTGAAAAGAAGCAGAAAACTAAGTAGCGGGGGACATGATCCTGAAGCTCGGAAATGGCAAGGCCATCTCGGCAGAAGCAGTAGGATCCGCCACTTTAGTTATTAGTGATACCATTAGCATAGAATTAGAGCAAGTTTATTTTGTACCCAGTATGATTAAAAACATCATTTCCATTCCATTGTTAGACAATAATGGTTATGAGTTTAAAATCAATAAAAATTGCTTTTATTTGATGAGGTGTGGAATTGCTCATCTACTTGGTACATTACATAATGGGCTCTATATCTTGCAACAAACGAATTTCGTTCTTAACGCTCAACACAAACGGAAATTAGATAATAACGGGAACGCACGTCTGTGGCACGCTAGGCTAGGTCACATATCCCAAGATAGGATGAAAAGGTTGGTAGACTCAAAGAACCTAGAGGTTGGGGACTTGAGTGATCTACCAACTTGTGAATCTTGTCTAAGAGGGAAAATGACCAAGAAGCCCTTTGTAGGACAAAGCAGGCTTGCCACAGGTCTGTTGGACTTGGTCCATACAGACGTGTGTGGACCACTAAGGACGCAGGCCCGAGGTGGGTTCTCCTACTTCATAACCTTCACCGATGATCATTCACGGTATGGTTATGTTTACCTGATGAGGTACAAGTCTGAAGCTCTTGAGAGGTTTAAAGAATTCAGACTTGAAGTGGAGAATCAAACCAACTGCAAAATTAAAGTCCTACGGTCAGACCGAGGCGGTGAATACCTTAGTGCCGAATTCCTAGATTATCTAAAGGAACATGGTATAATATCAGAATGGACACCTCCCGGAACACCACAGTTAAATGGCGTCTCTGAAAGGAGGAACCGAACCCTGTTGGACATGGTTCGTTCCATGATGAGTTTTACCAAATTGCCCCTATCGTTTTGGGGTTATGCATTAGAAACGGCAGCCAAGTTATTGAATTTGGCGCCTACTAGTGTAGTGACCCAAACGCCATATGAGATATGGCACGGCAAGCCTGCATCCTACAACTACTTGAAAGTGTGGGGTAGCCCCGCATACGTCAAGAGGTTAGTGGGAGATAAGCTAGAATCCAGGTCTAGCCTATGCAGGTTCGTTGGATACCCTAAAGAAACTGCGGGTTATTACTTTTATGACCCTTTGGAACAAAAGGTATTTGTTTCAAGGAATGCAGTATTCTTGGAGCAAGGCTTCCCGGAGGATATCCAACCTGATGAGCTGATCCTTGAGGAATCAAGTGATGGAACTCAGTCATCAGAAACAGTCGCGGAAACCTCACCTAGAGGATTCAGGATAGACACTAGGAGGACTGACCTACCTAGAGAAGTCCAACATGCTAGGCATGAAGGACAACCTCAAGGCAGGCCAGCCCCGGCCCCTGAACCGCCGGCTCCGATACAGTCAGCGCCCACAGTTACCACTAACGTTCCCGTTCTCCGAAGGTCCACTAGAGAATCCAGACCTCCAGTGAGATATGGATTTCTAGGTGCGACCGATCTTCTGGATAACGATCCTAAGACATACGGGGAAGCGATGTCAGACATCGACTCTGGGAAATGGCTTGAGGCCATGAAAACCGAAATGGACTCCATGAGCGAGAACCAAGTTTGGAGACTTGTAGATCCACCGAAAGGTGTTAAGCCAGTGGGCTGTAAGTGGGTCTACAAGCGCAAACTCGGTGTTGATGGAGAGGTCACTACCTTCAAGGCTAGGCTTGTAGCTAAGGGATACACTCAACGACCCGGGGTCGATTTTGAGGATACCTACTCGCCAGTAGCCATGGCTAAATCCATTCGGATCCTGCTTGCCATAGCAGCATGGTATGACTATGAAATATGGCAGATGGACGTGAAAACGGCCTTCCTCAACGGCTTCGTTGAAGAAGAGATCTATATGGATCAGCCGGAGGGTTTCACGGTCGCTGGAGAAGAACAGAAAGTCTGTCGTCTCCAGAAGTCCATCTATGGCCTCAAACAAGCTTCCCGGAGTTGGAACATTCGATTTGATGAGGTAATACGGGGTTATGACTTCATCAAAAACGAATCCGACCCTTGTGTATACAAGAAGGTCAGTGGGAGCTCCATAGTGTTCCTAGTGCTTTACGTGGATGACATTCTGCTCATTGGAAATGACGTCAGAATGTTAGGAAACACGAAAGCATGGCTGTCAACCAAGTTTTCCATGAAGAACTTGGGTGAAGCATCCTACATCCTAGGCATCCAGATTGTCAGGGACAGATCTAAAAGGATGTTAGGGCTCACCCAAAACTCGTATATGGAGAAAGTCCTAAAGAGATATCGAATGGACAACTCCAAACGAGGGTTCCTTCCTATGAGGCATGGGATCAAGTTGTCCAAGAAACAGTCCCCGCAGACTGATGAGGAACTTGAAAAGATGAAAGTCATCCCCTATGCTTCTGCCGTAGGTAGCATCCAATATGCGGTCCACTGCACCAGGCCTGACATTGCATACGCTTTTGAGCGTGACTAGCAGATATCAGTCCTGTGCAGGAGAGGCACATTGGAATGCCGTTAAGGGCATCCTTAAGTACCTTAGGAGGACTAAGGAAATGTTCTTGGTCTATGGCAATGGAGAACTTATTCTGGAAGGCTTTAGCGACGCCAG
This sequence comes from Sesamum alatum, assembly GCA_034509735.1. NCBI lineage: Eukaryota > Viridiplantae > Streptophyta > Magnoliopsida > Lamiales > Pedaliaceae > Sesamum > Sesamum alatum. Next base: position 28,492,849 of record JACGWO010000009.1, on the reverse strand, counting down.
CTTCCAGTCTGATGACGATGATGCCAAGTCTCAATCGGGGTATATATTCAAACTCAACGGAGGAGTAGTGGCTTGGAAAAGTTCCAAGCAAGCAACCACTGCTGACTCCACCACTGAGGCTGAATACATAGCAGCTTCAGAAGCTGCTAAGGAAGCGGTTTGGATGAGAAACTACATCCAAGAGTTGGGTGTGGTGCCTAGCATCGCCGAGCCCGTTGTCATCTTCTGTGATAACAACGGTGCAATAGCGCAAGCGAAGGAACCGAGATCTCACCACCGTTCCAAACACATTCTTAGACGCTACCATCTTCTTAGAGAAATGGTAGGAAGAGGTGACGTTCGGATGGACCGAGTCAACTCAGCAGACAACACAGCAGACCCGCTGACAAAGCCTATGTCGCAAAGTGCTCATACGCAACATCTTGAGAAGATGGGGATTAGGCATATGGGTGATTGGCTTTAAAGGTCAAGTGGGAGATTGTTAGAATAGGTGACCATGTAAGCCAATTTTGGCGGGTATATGTAACCTATGTCTGGACAATTATAAGTGTTTTGATGAATCATTAATGAATAAAGAAGTGAATTTTCATTTGGCATTACTTTGTTTGTGTTCACTTGCACCCATTTTTCTATATCTGTTCACTATGCAAACAAAGCCCACGGACTGAGAATCAATTTCGGGGACTGGGACTACGCTTGGAGGTAGGTCCATGAAATCAGTCTTCCCGAATCAGTCCGGAAATCTCCAAGTCAAGGAATCCCGAAAATGGGTACCGGGATTCCATTTGAGACTTGCACTAAGCATCTGCTGTCGTGTTTCATCGACGGGTGACGAGGATCGTCTAAGCAATGTTAGTGGGTTAGCCTGCTAGGATGCAGCTGACTGAGGTGACTCGTGGGAACCGTCTTACGGAGGACCTTGAGTATGGTCTGCAAGGTATGACGAGTATTCCCGGTTCCAACGGTACAGGTCAAGTCCTTTGACTTGAGGAATTACTGAGTTTACCTGTACATCAGAACTGTATCTTAGATATGGTGAGAGATTGCCAGAATTCTCTTTGGTAGTCATAAGCCATGTCTAGTGCAGTCCTGGTGTGCAAAGTGACAGTAGTTTCCAAGATAGGATCTGTCTCCTGTCAATAGGTTTTGACAGTTGAGTCTCATGTATGCTCTAGGTCTTGTCCCTAAAACTGTGGCCACAGTGACTGAACAGAAGGGAAGGATTCCCTTGCGGCGTTTAGTGAGGACAGACCGACACTTAGGTCCAAAATGGGTACCTGCATTTTCCGTGCCCTAGACTCTAAGTGATGAGACCGAAGACAGAAGGACAAGCGTACTGTTAGAGCCTAAATGTTCATCCCTGAATATTTCACCTAGTCTCTAGTGCCATGGACCGTTGCTAGATGGCCACCCATGGTAACGGACGGATTCCAGGAATCCGACCAAGTCTAGCTGAATGGTGAACCTAAAGAGTCACACACTATCCACACACAATTAAATATTTAATTTGGAATTAAATATTGGAGTGAAGGAATGATTAAATTAGATTTAATCGGGACCTTTATTTTTCTTGGAGAAATAATTCTTTCTATTTGATAGGAGGAATTAAATTGATAAATTGGATTTATCAAAGGGATTTATTTAATGGGCTTAAATAATATTTATATTTATTTTAGCCTCTTGGAAATATTTAAATAGGTTTTAAATATTTCCATTAAATTAAATTAAATCAAATCAACGGTTGAGATTAATGGGAGAGATGGATGGCTAGGATCGTTTTGACTAGGTCAAAACACTAGTTTGACTAGGACTTTGACTAGGTCAAAATCCTAATCAAATTAGAGTTCTTAAAAGAGGAGTTTAAAGAGGATTAAAACTCCTCTTCTATATAAACCCCTAGCATCCTACAATTTACATGATGATGATGAATCTCCAACACACACACTACAACACACACACACGGATCTCTCCCTCTCATCTCTCGTTCGCCTCTCTCTCTCTCCAAAGAAAATTATTTTCTTTGTTCTCTTGTTCTTGGAACATTAGAACTTGATGAATCAATACCGTTAATTCATAACGTGTCGTTGATTCATCCACTCCAAAATATAAACTTGTTCGTTGCTAGCACGACGTGCAAGATACGTGGGTGGATCGTGTGTCACGATTTGGAGGGTCTCAAGAACGAGATCTTGGTGCAAAACGGGGAACAACGCGTGTAGCCGTTGAAGACGAAAACGACAACGGGTAGGTCTCGTTTATGTTTTTCGTCCTCTTTTATTTTCCAACCCTATGGCCTCCATGATTTATTTTATGTTATTCGTTCATGAGATACACCGAACGCCCGGGAAATTTCAAAGGCACACCCTTTGAAACGTGTTTTAATTTAAAAGCATGTTTAAATTCCGCATTTATTTTTAATTATACCGCGCTTCCGCATTCGCGCTTTTCCCGGGACGATCCACATAATCTTTCAGGAGGAAGCAAAATCAGCCATGTTTCATGCTAGGTGGTATGTTAACTTATCTCATTTGGAAAGAGACAAATCAGCTCCAATCAAGGTCTTCCCTTTTGGTATGATTTGATCATACCATAAATTTTGGTAGTTTTGATTGAAGAATTGATGGTGATTGATTGGAATGAATCTAGACATCCTTGGATGAACCTAGACACATTCCAATAATCACATTAATTATGTATATATATGAGAATATACAACACCAAGCATAAGTGAATCATTATTCATCTTTTTCTAGGAAAAAGAAGAAGGGATTTTTGGCTCTCTCCTCTCTCTCTGAACTCTCGGTTTTCACTCCCCCTCTCTACTAGTGTTCTTCACTTGGTTTTGAATCAAGAGGAAGAACAAAGTAGGTTTAAGAGAACACTAATTCATAGTGTTCTTCTCTTAAACCGATTCCTTCATAAACCCGTTTTCTTCTAGCAAGGAGAACGTGCGTTTCTTCTGGTGTGGTGTGGATCCCCTTTGGAGAACCCATACGTTTGGATTTCGTGAGCATTCGAGAGAAGGAACAACGCAAGTAGCCGGAAGCATACGTTAAACAATCAAAGGTAACGGTTTTTATTACGCTTTGGTTGATTTAATATATATCTATGCCCTATGTGTTTAATATACGTTTCTAATATTTACACATCCTACATCGAACGCCCGATTGATCACCCAAGGGTACACCCCTTGGGATTCGTTTATTTAAACTAGATTTAAATTTACGCACCCTATCTCGCTTTCTCGCTTCCGCTCGCGCTCCCAGGCGCATCCGCTTGTCCTTCACAAAATACATCAACAAGTACAATACATAGGAACGAATATTGTATTATAAATTTTTATAAGGACACAAACCATTTCAATTTGTACCTCATTTTGGAACGGCTTTGTCCACGTTCCATATTTCAACGGGCATTGGGACGACATTTAGAACTCTACTCATTTGTCGTATACAGTAATAAGACCACAACTTGCACATTTGTTGGAATGGTCCTCATAACAGTCATGTCATTCCAAAAATGATGGGTTGGATATATGAGAAATGTGAGGTCAGCAGTGTGTTTCCGTTCCTCAGTAGTTCCAATGAACGGTCATTGGAGAGGTCGCGTAATCCGCTCCAAATCCCGCATTTTTTTGTAGTACTCATAAGATCACAATTAAGTATAAAAATGGGCCGTAAACCTCAAAATGTATATTAGATTGAATTGGCACATTAAATTAAAATAAAGTATCGGAAATAATTTGACAATGTAAAAAAATAAAACTTATTTCAAATAATAATGTTGTAAATATATTATTGAATTTTACGATTTATCAAGGTCGTGGTCCCATGTCCGAATAAGGTCTCTATCCTACATGCTTGAGAATAACTTGAGATCAAAAATCATATGGTCCGTTTCCTTTTAATTTCTAAACCCAAATTTTTGGTCTCTATATTTCCATCTTTTATTAGTTAATGTAATGTTAAATTAAAAGTTAGCGATTGGGGTTAAATAGAATTACGTTTACATCATCAACCTCAACAAAAATGACATGAGAAGGGCATTTATGTCCATCCACGGTGAAAGAAACATAATACATTTACATTAGAATAATAAATATGCACAAAGTAGACATTTTATATATTTATGTGCCATGATGTTTCAGTCAAGTGGTTAAGGTTGAGATCTTATAAACAAATTTAAAATTATGGGTCGAGTTCCACCAGACGTGTATGTATTTATCTCATTTTATTGAGTATTTTTAATTTATTTATTGATCTTAGTCATATTAATATATCGGTTGAATTGATTATTCAATTTATCAAAATTGACATAAATTGATATATAAATATGTATATAATTGCTCATTTCACATAAATAAATATATATGAGGAAACGTGACTTTAGTTTACAACCCTCCCCCGCAACAAGTCTAATAAATCCCACTTAAACCCAAAATCATTACCATCCCTATTTACGCGTAGATAGATCTATTATGCCTGTATCCAATCAGGTCATAAGGCCCACCACCACGAGTCTATAAATATTGGATACAGGCATTCACTAAACAAGAAGATAATAGATAAGGTAAATTACGATCACCTTCATGAGATTTGACATAATTATAAATATATTTTTATTATTTGTAAAATTATAAATACTCCCTTGACTTTAACATCCGTCTAACAACGAGGTAATTCCGTTAAATTTCGATCCAATATTTTTTTGAACTACCCAAAATGCCCTTTCGAATTATAATTATAATTTTATATAGTTTTTTAAATTTTCAATTATTTTAATATATTACAAATTTTTTATGTGTTAATATTCTCTATCGATTATTTATTTTACCCACCGATCAAATTTTTTTACATTTTCTCCAAAAAAAAAAACTTTTTGAAAAAGTAAAAATCTAATAAGGATAAAGTAGTACTTTTCACATCTCCATCTATAGACTACATAATTATTTTTAATTTGACAAAAATATTTATAATTTTTCAAATAATTAAAGGGTATCTATATATATGTATAGGAAAACGATAATTGACCAAAATCACCCAATTTAAGTTTCATTCTTTTCTTTATATATAATATCATATAATATTACTATATTAATAATACTTATAAATTATAGTATAGTTTATACATTTTTGTACCATTTATTAGGTGTTTGACAAATACTGAAAGTCTCTATTCTTTATATACAATATCATATAATATTACTATATTCATAAAATTTATGAATTATAGTATAGTTTATACATTTTTTGCTGAGAATACGAAGAAGAGCACTCGCAGATAGAAGACACAGCCATTGAAGTAATTTGAAGAATGCTTTATTTCTGTAAATGAAACTACACGAGAACAAGATGATGTACAGTGTAGGCAATCTGGCTATTTATAGCCTTTAATAAAGCTCAACTAATAAACTGCTAATAACTGCTTTAATTTAACTAACTCAGCTAACCTAACAAACTTTAGTTATAACCTAACTAACTTAAATAAAAGCAATAACAAAGGGAAAAATGTGTATCAACAAAACACGACTTTGGGCTCTAATTGCTGGACTTTATCAGCCCCTCCTCAAGCTGAACCTGGGACCAAGGAGACCATGTTCAGCTTGGCAAACATATTTCTGAAAGTGGAACCTGTCAAAGCCTTTGTAAGATTGTCTGCCACTTGCGAGTTAGAAGCCACATGCTTGGGAGCAATGAAACCATCCTTGTACTTGTCTCTCACAATGTGACAATCAATTTTCAGATGTTTTGTTCTTTCATGGAACACTGGATTTGCAGTGATATGCAATGCTACTTTGTTGTCACAAAATAAAGGTATGGGGCACTTGATTCTAACCCCAAGATCCTGTAGAATATAGGTGATCCAGGTTAGCTCACAGACAGTGGAAGCTATGCTCCTATATTCTGCTTCTGTTGGAAAGAATAAACCCGTATTTGGGCAACCACTCAAATTTTTAACTAAGTGGATAGTTGCATCCCGGTGTTGCTTGCAAGGATTTTGCAAGAATTGACTTAGTTATTGTGTGGCGTAGGACACATCTGGTCTAGTGAAGCTCAAATAGAGCAATCTTTCAACTAGCCTCTTATACTTTGATGCATCCACAAGAGGCCCCTCAGAATCTGCAGCAAATTTTGATTCCAGTTGGGAGAGGAGTGCCCACTGCCTTGCAATCCTTAAGTCCAACATCTCCCACTATATCCAGAATGTATTTTCTCTGAGTTGCTACCAAGCCCTTAGGAGATCTGGCCAACTCTATTCCTAGAAAGAACTTTGCTTCCCCTAGATCCTTAATGGTGAAAGCCTCATGTAGGAAAGGCTTCACCCCCTTTATCTGCATTTCTGTAGCTGCAGTGATTAGTACATCATCAACATAAACAATCAAAGCAATTAAATCTAAACTTGTTCCTTTAACAAACAAACAGTGGTCATGCTTAGACTGAGTAAATCCAAATGCAGCAAGCTTATCTGTGAATGCTTGATCCACTGCCTTGAAGCTTGCTTCAGGCCATATAGAGCTTTTTTCAACTTACAGACTTTCCCTGAGGGCACTGAATAACCTTCTGGAACCTCCATGTAGATGTCCTCCTCAAGAGTTCCATGTAGAAAAGCATTGTTGACATCCACTTGATGTGTTTCCCTAGTGGATCTTCTAAGTTGTAATTGAGGTTCCCTTTTAGTAGGTTCAGTTCCAATGCTACAGATTGCTTAGTGGGAATGCTAGCATCAAGAGCAGGTAAGGGCAGACAAGGAACAACAGCCTTATGATCTACGAAGTGAAATATCCCTTCATGAAATGTCACATCCCTGGAGACTAATACTGAAGTAGTGTTAAGGTCTAGAAGTCTATAGCCCTTCTGAACCTGAGCATAACCCAAGAATACACATCTAAGGGCTCGAGCATCAAGCTTTCCCTTTCCAGGTAACACATTGGCAGCAAAGACCAAGCACCCAAAAACCTTAAGATGATCATATGGAGTCTTAACTTTATGTAAAACCTCATAAGGAGTTTTTTCAATCTAGCACAGCAGTGGGAAGCCTATTAATGATGTAAGTGGCTGTCAAGAGTGCTTCACCCCAAAACCTTTTAGGTAAGTTAGCCTGAAATAACAAGGCCCTTGTTACTTGTAACAAATGCTGGTGTTTCCTCTCCACAACACCATTTTGTTGTGGGGAGTAGAGACAAGTTTTTTGATGCAATGTTCCTTGATCAAGCAAGAAGGATTGACATTCATGACTGGTAAACTCAGTCCCATTGTCTGTTCTAATTTGTTTAATCTTAGTTCCAAATTAGGTATTCACCATACTAAAAAAATTCTTTAGTTTCTGTAATGTTTGTGTTTTTTGCTGCGTCATATAAACCCAAGTAGCCCTACTATAATCATCCACAATGGTTAGCATATAAAGTGTCTTGGATAAAGAGAGTTCCCTGCAAGTGCCCCAGATGTGAACATGAATCAAATCAAAAATAGCACCAGAAGAAGTAATACTAGAAGGGAAAGATAACCTATGTTGGTTAGCCAATGGACAAATTTCACACACAGTCAAATCACAATTTTTATTTCTCAAAAAAGACAAGTGTTTCAATGTATCAAGGGACACATGCCCCAGTCTTCTATGCTAAATGTCAAAGCTATTCTTATTTGAAGGAATACAAGTGAAATTCATTCTATCACTATAAATCTATCTGTGTGACCCTTGTGCAAAAGAGGCCTTGTCCAGCAAGTAGAGCCTCCCTACTTGTTGTCCTACTGCTACAGTCCTCTTAGTCTGAGGGTCCTGCAAAACACAGTATTTGCTAGTGAAGTTGACACTCAAGTTAGTGTCAGCACACAATCTACTTACAGACAAAAGGTTGTGCTTGAATGAAGGAATGTGCAGGACTTGTCTGAGCTTAATCCCTCGTGCAAGAGGTATATCCCCTTCTTGCATAACTACTCTTTTAGTCCCATCAGACAGACGTACATAAGCAGGTTTATCAAGACTTTTTAACTTCATGAACAGAGAAGAATTGCCACACATATGGGCAGATGCCCCACTATCAATAATCCAAGAATCAGAATCAACAGTATAAGTAGGAGATAAGTTGAGGATTGTACCTGCAAAATCCTCAAAATCAGCCAGGTTGGTACTATCCTCAGCCAAGCTTCCAGAGGGCTGCAACATCCTCCTCAGTTCAGCTCTCACAAGCTCAGTCAGATTGCCTCCTTGCTGCCCTCTGTCCATCCCATGTTGAGAGCCACCTCTCAACATCCTCATAGGAGTTCATGGCCCTTTCTGGCACATTTCCTCCCCCTGTTCTCCTCCTTCTTTGTTCCATCAAATTGCGATACGAATCTGGGTATCCGTTCAGTCTAAAACAAGTCTCCCTAGTGTGCCCATTCCTATTGCAGTGATCACAGAACCGGGAGTTCCTTTCTTGATTATCCCTTTTTCTTGGGCCTTGTCTAGGAACCCCTTGTCTCTGTTGTCCATCAGGATTCCTTCCTGTCAGGGCACGGTCTTGGCCCTCATTGGTCCCTTGTCTTGAGACATCAAGATTTCTGGCACACATGACTCTATCTTGAGTTCCACCAACAGCTTCTGAAGACACCTCACGTTGTTTCTCTACCCTAAGAAACATGGAATATGCTTTAGCAACTATAGGCAAAGGATCCATCAAGAGTACCTGATTTTTAACGTGATCGTAGCCTTCATTTAGACCCATCAAGAATTACATCAATTGGTTTGATGCACTTTGTTCAGCCAGTGCCTTGGCTGCTCCATAGGTACAAGATGGTGGAACTGTCAAACATCCCAACTCGTCCCATAGCCTCTTCAATCTGTAATCGAGGTGATCTGCCTCTGTAATTGATAAAGCAAAAGTCCATTGCTCGCCCATAGCGGGCCTCCAGCTCCATCCATAACTCCCTAGTTGAAGAGGTGTAGAGAAAACCCTAGGCTATGTCCTTGGCCAGTGAATTTAAGAGCCATGAAACTACCATTCAATCTACCTTCTCCCATTGTTCAGAGGCCTCTTTCTCCATGGGTTTCACACACGTACCATCTATAAACCCCAGTTTGGATTTTGCCCCAAGTGCCAACCGCAGAAACGTTTTCCAAGCCAAGAAATTGGAGCCATCAAGGGGACGGACACTAGATTCGCTCCTGGATGATCTCCACTGTGGAGACGCAAGATCTCTGGAAAACCCTGGTTCTTAATTGAAAGGAATTGTGGATCGTCCCGGGAAAAGCGCGAATGCGGAAGCGCGGTATAATTAAAAAAATAAATGCAGAATTTAAACATGCTTTAAATTCAAGAACACGTTTCAAAGGGTGTGCCTTTGAAATTCCCGGGTGTTCGGTGTATCTCATGAATAATAAAACATAAAAGAATCATGGAGGCCATAGGGTTGAAAATTAAAAGGGACGAAAATCATAAACGAGACCTACCCGTTGTCGTTTTCGTCTTCAACGGCTACACGCGTTGTTCCCCGTTTTGCACCAAGATCTCGTTCTTGAGACCCTCCAAATCGTGACACACGATCCACCCACGTATCTTGCACGTCGTGCTAGCAACGAACAAGTTTATATTTTGGAGTGGATGAATCAACGACACGTTATGAATTAACGGTATTGATTCATCAAGTTCTAATGTTCCAAGAACAAGAGAACAAAGAAAATAATTTTCTTTGGAGTGTGTGAGAGAGAGAGGGCGGACGAGATAGAGGGAGAGAGAGCCGAGTTGTGTTTGTGTGTTGTGTGTGTTGGAATTTCATCATCCTTCAACTTGTAGGATGCTAGGGGTTTATATAGAAGAGGAGTTTAATCCTCTTTAAACTCCTCTTTTTAAGAACTCTAATTTGACTAGGATTTTGACCTAGTCAAAGTCCTAGTCAAAGTAGTGTTTTGACCTAGTCAAAACAATCCTAGCCATCCATCTCTCCCATTGATCTCAACCGTTGATTTAATTTAATTTAATGGAATATTTAAAACCTATTTAAATATTTCCAAGAGGCTAAAAAATAAATATAAATATTATTTAAGCCCATTAAATAAATCCCTTTCATAAATCTAATTTATCAATTTAATTCCTTATATCTAATAAAAGGAATTATTTCTCCAAGAAAAAAATAGAGGACCCGATTAAATCCAATTTAAATCATTCCTTCACTCCAATATTTAATTCCTAATTAAATATCTAAATGTGTGTGGATAGTGTGTGACTCTTTAGGTTCACCTTTCAGCTAGACTTGGTCGATTCCTAGAATCCTTCCGTTACCATGGGTGGCCATCTAGCAACGGTCCATGGCACTAGAGACTAGGTGAAATATTCAGGGATGAACATTTAGGCTCTAACAGTACACTTGTTCTCTTCTGTCTTCGGTCTCATCACTTAGAGTCTAGGGCACGGAAAATGCAGGTACCCATTTTGGACCTAAGTGTTGGTCTGTCCTCACTAAACGCCGCAAGGGAATCCTTCCTTCTGTTCAGTCACTGTGGCCACAGTTTTAGGGACAAGACCTAGAGTATATATGAGACTCAACTGCCAAAACCTATTGACAGGAGACAGATCCTTTCTTGGAAACTACTGTCACTTTGCACACCAGAACTGCACTAGACATGGCTTATGACTACCAAAGAGAATTCTGGCAATCTCTCACCATACCTAAGATACAGCCCTGATGTACAGGTAAACTCAGCAATTCCTCAAGTCAAAGGACTTGACCTGTACCGTTGGAACCGGGAATACACGTCATACCTTGCTGACCATACTCAAGGTCCTCCGTAAGACGGTTCCCGCGAGTCACCTCAGTCAGCTGCGTCCTAGCATGCTAACCCACTAACACTGCTTAGACGACCTCGTCACCTGTCGATGAAACACGACAGCAGGTGCTTAGTGCAAGTCTCAAATGGAATCCCGGTACCCATTTTCGGGATTCCTTGACTTGGAGATTTCCGGACTGATTCGGGAAGACTGATTCCATGGACCTACCTCCAAGCGTAGTCCCAGTCCCCGAAATTGATTCTCAGTCCGTGGGCTTTGTTTGCGTAGTGAACAGATATAGAAAACAGATATAAGTGAATACAAACAAAGTAATGCCAAATGAAATTCACTTCTTTATTCCGCAGTCGTACCCACGACATTCTTTTCAGCCATCGCACAAAAAGTCACCAAGAATTATTTTAAGAAAAACTAGAAGAAGGAAAAAGAAAAATAGACGAACTTCAAGTTACACCAAGAACAAAACCCTAGCCCAAGAAGCAGGATCAGACACCATCAATAGAGGGCTCTGATACCATGCTGAGAATATGAGGAAGAGCACTCGCAGATAGAAGACAGATCCATTGAAGTAATTTGAAGAATGCTTCATTTCTGTAAATGAAAGTACAACGAGAACAAGATGATGTACAGTGTAGGCAATCTGGCTATTTATAGCCTTTAATTAAGCTCAACTAATAAATTGCTAATAACCGCTTTAACTTAACTAACTCAGCTAACCTAACAGACTTTACTTATAACCTAACTAACTTAAATAAAATCAATAACAAAGGGAAAAACGTGTATCAAGAAAACACGACTTTGGGCTCTAATTGCTGGACTTTATCATTTTTGTATCATTTACAAGGTGTCCGGTAAATATCGAAAGCAAATTCTCTAACTATCTACTCACAGGTGAAAGTTGGAAAAACTCATAAAATAAGAAAAAAATCAAAGGTATGTATCTTTTGTTGCTTTTATTCTTTTTCGTTATCAATTATTTTATTTCGTGAGTTCATAAATTACATGAATATTTGTGTTAATTATCATCTTTTTTTTTATTTATTAGTTTGATTATTTTTATTGATAGCTTCTTGACAAAGAGATTGGCTCAAGTGGTAAAATAAGAATTTGTGATTTTGAGAGACGCAAGTGTAAATAAATTTTTTTGTTCCTGAATTTATCGAAACAAGAAAATATTACAAATAAATTCTTGAATTTGATTCGAGTATTTGTGGGTGCAAAATCTCTACTTGAAAACCTCTGATTCTTCTCCTCAAGAACGTGAGCTTTGACTTCGGCAACTTCGGAGGTGAAACTCTACGTTTGATCTCCTTTGACATTGACTTTGACTTTGAATAACGTTAATTCGGGGGTCGTTGACTTGTTCTCGGCTCAAACGCTACAAACTTGGAGATATTTGACTTGAACTTGGGATATTTCTTGGTGGATTTGAGACTTTGATCTTCCGCCAAGGTGGATTTATGTCTTGATAACGTTAATTCGCCGGTCTTCGGACTTCTTGTCGAATTAAATGCTGAATTTGGACGATTTCCGTGACGAACGCCTTGAATCTTGCATAGAATGCCGTGGATCTTCCTTGATTTGTGCTTGAGAGGATTTCTGGACTTCTTGAATGCTCTCTTGCTTGTGTCTTCAATTGTCTGTGTGTGTGTTTTGAATGAGTTCCAAGGACCCCTTTACATAGCTATCAAAGATGTAGACTTGTGGTGAACTTGAACACTTATTTTGTAGTATCTCTTTATTTTAATTCAAAGAATTAAATACATTAAATATTTGGGAAGACATGATTGGTCAATTTCAATATTATCTCTTTGATTTTTATATTTTTTTGAAGAGATATAAATGAGAAATATTTGTCTTGATTTGATTGGCTGGAACACCTCAATTTGACACGTGTCGATCGTTGATTTGATGATGAAATATATATTAAAATATCAATTATTTTAACTATTTATATTTAGAATTAATTTAGTAAATTTCAAAATATAAATAGAAAAATAGAATATAATTGATAAATAATATATATTTTCCACTTGTCGTCATTTGATTGGATGCAAGATTAATTTGTCTACAAACGCCCCCTCGAGACTCTTTCACGAATATATGTTTGAAATATAATTTCGAAGTGAATGAGTCGCGAAAATATGAATCAATTTTTTTTCCTGGGCCAATGCGTATTAGATCGATCTATTTTCGGTAATTCACCAGGAGGCCCCATTGCTCTTTCTTTTTATTTTTTTTATGTATGTATGTTACACATGGGGCCAAGGATTGCAGGCACACTGGGTTGGAATTTGCAAGCCGCATTGCGTCATTTCCTCTCTTTCTTTTTTCTTTTTTAATCCTTTTGGCCCAATTCCATTTGAATGGGCCATGGTGCCGTTTTATGGAGGTGCAGAATGCTAGCAATTTCGGTTGACTTTCAGTCAATTGACGCAAAATCCATTCATATTTCAAATTGGAATAGCAGAATGAATCAGCCAATTTCAAAGATCAAATAAGTCTAATGTACGTACCCAAATCCTTCTATAATTCAAACATTTTGGCCAGCATGTCTCCTTTTCGGATTGAGGATGAAACAATGATTTCCAATATGTTTTGACAATTGAATTCTAATTGAACCAAAATTCAAATTATACTCAAATACTTCAATTGCACCTCTATATAAAGAGCTTAATCTGACATTGATTGCACATGGTGAAGGTTAATCGTCGGAAAAATTTGTGGTATGTTGTGGTAGCAAAATATTTTTTCTGTCTCAATTTTCTGGAACGCACACCAGGTGTTTGTTTTAATGCCTCAACGAGCTGATGTTGAAATTTCTTTGAATTCCTTTTCTTTCTGCAGATTTTCCAACTTGACGAGAAGCTTTCGGCTCAGATTTTTGTCTCGAATCTTTGATCATATGTTTGCAGCGATTCACCTTACGATCTGAGGCAATTACCAAGGTATTTTACACCAATTAGTTTGACTCATCTTAGTTTGATTTGTAGAGTGCATGCCATTCTTTTGGGTATACTTGGCTTCATAATTGTTGCTTAGTCGGTAAAAGTGCAACTAAGGTAGCCCGGGCCTTCTTTGATAAGATATTGACTGCAACAATATCGATTCATAGTGCATTCTACAATTACTTTGCACAATTGAGACAGCAAGGTATTCTTCCCGGGCATTCACAAGATGTTATTGACGTGGGTTTCTGTCTCAATTGAATTTTGTTAGCCAAAGCCATAGGATCACCTTACAACCTGCTTTGAGCCAAATCAGAATATTGATGCTTACATTACATCATATGTGCCATCTCAATTTCTAGCAGCCACTTCACACAGAATCGCAAATCAAAATATTGATGTGTGTTCCTGAATGGGAGTGCAAGAATTTCTTGTTAGTAGATTGTAATGTGATCCCTTATGTGATCACTCAATGTCCTACAAACTACACACGCATTAGTGGATGCCCAGGATTCAATTTGTGAATCAATTATTTATCTTTTTTTTTAAAAAAACATGAGTGATATGTTTAAGTGCACTCCACCATGACTTGGGCCTAGCCTAACAAAAATAGCATATATTTTGCGCAAGAAAATTGAGCTGATTAGTTTTTCTGTATAAGTAGAGTATTCGGTCTCTGATTGAAGCAATTAAATTCTTAGTCACGCCAAGCTCGTGCCATCTCAATTTCTACATGCGATCAATTTTTTGTCAATTAAATTTCTTGTGGCTTTATAATTCATTTGAGTCAACAATTTTCTCTATTAACTCAATTTAATTCCTTCCTCGCACTTTGATAGGCTGCAATATAGTTTACATCAAAGACGAGTCTTTTTCCTCCGGTCAACAAAATTTGGTGATTCTTGACAATGAAAGTCAACCCATGGAGCAAGGGACGACTTTGACGACTCACGCTCCTCTCATCGGCCGATACGCGAAGCAATGGCCGAGGTTGACGACTCCACTTCACACAGAGCAATGGTCTCAAGAAGTTTCATTGAGAAAGGCTTCCAAGGTGTGGTCTCCACAAGCGACTCATCACCGTTGGTCTGACGAACCAAGCTTTCTACCGACGTTGGGCCGCCGCATCATTGAAGGAAAATCCAAGTGGGGCGACAACGTTCACTTTGCCGGCGAGTTCCGCTTCATCAAAGGGTTTTGGGAGTGCACGGAAGACGTACTCAACCGGTGCAAAGACAAGCTAGTTGCGGCCCAAGTATATGATACCGTATACGCCTCACTGTTCACTTACGATCGCAACTCCGACATCATCAAGGCATTTTGTGAAGCGTGGTATCCATCTACTAACACTCTTTTGACATCCTTTGGAGAGTTGTCTATCTCGTTGTGGGATATGCACACTCTTGCCGGACTTCCTATGGCCGGACTCCTTTACGACGAAGTCGTCCCGAGTGCCAAGGAGCTTAACGGGGTTGACGAGACAGGGCAGAGACTTGTGCCTCGTTCTTGCAAATTCCTACTACATGCTTACGATTTGCTTCGAAAAAGTAATAACTGTGAACCCCCTCCGCATAAAGAGAAGAAGGTTGTTCGTCCTAAGTCAACTCATAACCCCTCCGGGACCTTTGGGGTACATGACAAGTGGTCCACGGCGGACGAGGCATTGTTCTCGAGGATGGTATCGAAGGGAGTTCAAGGAAGAGACATTCTTGGCGGCGTATTTGGCGTGTTGGCTTTGTACCTTTGTCCTTCCCGTTCAAGATGTCGGTTCGATACGCCCAAGTGTTTTCAAGGTGGCGAGTGCTATTGCAGCCGGTCGAAGGATTGGTCTTACCGTTCCTGTCTTAGCTAGTATTTACAGAGGTTTGAATAAGATATCTAACTCCCCAAGGCCAACTCACGTACACTCTCCATTTCCGATTCACTTTGTTTATAGTTCGAGAGCTTATTATTTCAAGACTCATTATCGACTTGTGCAAAGCGTTCGTGGGCCCAAGATGACGCTCTTTTTAGGCGAAGGAGGCGCAAAATACTACGATCCGCAAGAGGCGAGAAAGCGGTTACATAGAGGAGACTTTATCTCTTGGACTTGCAACATGATCGTGAGGGACAAGGCTTTTTCGTTCACAGACGACGGGCACACCACAGAATCTGAAGAAATCTATTTCATGGCTGTCCGTTCGAACTACCTTCCTCTGCAGCAAGGCAATCATTTCGTTGTTGAGCCCTATAGCCCTCATCGATTTAGTCGTCAATTTGGTTTCTTCCAAGAAGTGCTGGGGATCCTTTCGCAAGAAGTTCGCGAAGCTTCTTTAGAAGGTGGAATCCGTTATTGGCGCATGTGCATTCTGTCCAAGACTATGGAAAAAGTGTTGTTCCCTCCCATGCCCCCAAATATGAAGAAGTTCTCCTCCGAGGCGTACAAAAGGTGGTGGCTCGGAGTTCACGGTGGCTACTTTGAAGAAAACGTGTCCAAGTTGCTTGCCTTAAGCCCAAGTCAAGCTTCCCAAAAGACAAGAAGTGTGGTGAAGGAGTCGCCCAAGATCAACCTCGTGAGCCTGCTACTTCCCCTCCCAAGCGAGATTCTCAAGTGGTCGAACCCCTTGAAATAGGTAAGAAGCAAAGTGCTCCTCGTTCCTTGGAAGTAAGTGGGAGTAGAAACCCTGATCGTCATTAGAAGAGGCCGAAGAGGGATTCAAAACCAATAAACATCGACGTTAATGATGAAGGCTCAAGTCATGAACCATCGATGTTGAACTTTGACAAGGAGGTTATTTTTTTTCCTTTATTCCTCTTCTTCTTCTCCTTTTTTTTTTTTTTTGGTGATAAGATTTTCTTTTGTTTCTAACTCTAGTTGATGCATTATCGTAGCTCGAAGTTGAAGTCTTAGCCGTTGAAGATGATGAAACTTCCAAGATAGCCAAGGTTGACTTTTGGGTCTAACTTGTTGGCTACGATCCGTCCTCTTGGAATGGGGCTTAAGAGAAAACAACCCTCCTGCCAAGCCGTTGTGTCGGTATTTGAAGGCGAGAGGTTCTTTCTTAATCATCAAAAGGAGTTCTTTCAGAATTTGTGGAGTGATCTTCTCGTGAAGATATCAAACACCCCAATTGATTTCATCTCATCAATCGAAGACGATGTTTACTTTGTTCTTGAGTCTGTGAAGAGCTTTCAGAATTTCGACATTTCAAACGTGGAAGAATCGATGAAAACGTTCTTCGCCATGGCTGCTACTTATGATGAGGCGAGGTCGTCGTCTTCTAAAAGATTATCCAAAGATCTTTTTGACCAGCAGTTAAAAGAAGCCAACGATCATCTTCAAGAGGCCCGCGCTAAAGAAAGTGGAGGAGCTTCCAAGGTCCAATCTACTGTGGACGAGTTGAAGCGTGTTGAGAAGGAGCTTGTGGATTTGAAAGAGCGAAGGAAGAACTTGCGTGCTACTCTGAAGGAAGAAAATCAGCTTTTCCGTAGGGCCCAAGTTGGAGTTCGTGAAATTGTGGAGGAAATTGCATCGCTTGAGAATACCACCCGCCTCAACGATGAAGTAGTTGCGAGTTTGGAGGCCTCAAGGACACAATTGGAAGCCCTCAAGGAAGGGTTTGAAGGATTTGCATCCCTTTGCTTGAGATTTGCTTAGGACCTTTTATTTTGTCGCATTTGATTCCCTTTTTCTTTGTTCTATGTCATGAACTCCAATGTTTCCTTGAGATTACGTAATAGAAGCTTTTTTTTCTTTCTATCTTGCAATCTTTGAGCGTGCTTGAGTACTTCCACTCTCGACGACTTCATAAGAGGAATAAAACTCATTTAAGTGTTATGACTGAACTTAGAATATCTAAGCTGCCTACGTACCTCGTCAAGAGGATCAAGTCAATTTATAGTTTAGGGGTACAAAATATTTGTTTGGAGAGGGGAGGGTCGTTCACAGTTTATACTCATGCGGGCCAGGAGTTTTTTTTTCTCTTTTTTTTTCTTTTTTCTTTTTTTGTTTTTATTTTTGTTTTTTTTTTCAGGCGTAATACCATTTCAAGAACTTTCCATTTATCGGGCCTATTCTCAAGCCGTCTTCAACAACCAGCTTATATGCACCATTTGTGTAGACCTCTTTGACGACATACGAACCATCCCATTTTGGCAAGAACTTGTTGCCCGTTCGATGCGTTGTGATTATAGGCCTCCTTACTGCGAGTACAAGGTCACCAACTTGAAAAGAGCGC
This sequence comes from Sesamum alatum, assembly GCA_034509735.1. Lineage (NCBI taxonomy): Eukaryota > Viridiplantae > Streptophyta > Magnoliopsida > Lamiales > Pedaliaceae > Sesamum > Sesamum alatum. The sequence continues at coordinate 28,474,922 of JACGWO010000009.1, read as the reverse complement.
AGGCGGACTTTCTTATTGAATGCCTTGGATAATCGGGCTTGATAACACTCGAGCCTCTGTTGTGCTTCCAATCTCTTCTCATCGAGAGCTTCTAGCTCTTCAAGCCGTACTTGAGCGTTTTCTTATTCAGTAAGCCCTCCTTGTATTGCCATCCTTAATGAAGGAATTTGTCGCTCAAGTGGGAGGACTGCCTCAACTCCATCAACCAAGGCATAAGGAGTTGCTTGCGTAGGCGTTCTGACGGTAGTTCTATATGCCCATAGAGCTTCTCCAATTCTCTCGTGTCAATCCCGTTTTGACATGGTCACCACTTTCTTCAATAGGCTGCACAGAGTTTTGTTAAAAGCTTCAGCAAGGCCGTTGGCAGCGGCATAGTACATAGAAGAGTTTCTTTGCTTGAATCCAAACTTCTGACACAATTTGTCTATCAAGCTGTTACAGAAGGGTTTTCCATTATCAGTGATGATATACCTGGGCACTCTGTAGCGATATATGATGTGTGTACGGATGAAATCAGCAACATTCTCTTTCTTTACTTCTTTGAGGGGGACTGCTTCAGCCCATTTAGAGAAGTAGTCAATTGCTGCCAAGATATATAAGTGACCACCGGCGGACTTTGTCATGGGTCCCACGACATCCAAACCCAAGCATCGAAGGGCCATGAAGCTACAGTAGGGTGCAATGGCTCAGGTGGTTGGTGGATAAGATTGGCGTGAATTTGACAGGCTTGACATCTTCGTGCATAGTCCATGCAGTCCTTAACCATTGTAGGCCAGTAATAACCCATCTTTTTCATACGAAAGTGCAGCTTTGGTCCGGATTGGTGGGCACCACAAACTCTAGAGTGGGCTTCTTCCATAGCCTATACTTGCTCATCATCATTTAGGCAACGTAAGAAAATACCATCAGAAGAGCGTCTATAGAGCGTGTCTTTGAGGTAGATGAAGCGAGATGCCCACCGTCGAATTTCGGCCCTTCGTCGTAGATCGTTGGGTAACTTCTTGTACTTCAAGTAATCGACGAGTGGTTGTCGCCAATCTTCCTCTTCAATTTCGAAAACCTACATAACATGATTTTCTTCTTCTTGGAATGTGTCATCCTCATCATCACTAAAGACCGGTGGTATGACCCAATTCTTACATATCGGTATCCGTGTTTCCTTATCGGTCATCGAGAGGGTTGAAGCAAGCTTGGCCAACGCATCAACTTGTTTATTATCCTTTCTCGGCAGGTGCTCAAGTTCTACATCTCCTAGCCATCCTATCAGGCTTCTTGCATAGTTATAGTATGGAAGCAACTCAGACTTTTTGACTTCGTAGAGACCGAGGTGCTGATTAATCACTAACTGGGAGTCTCCATATACTTTGAGGTGTCGTTGCTTTATGTCCACTGTCATTTCCAATCCGAGGATTAAAGCTTGATATTCCGCCATATTATTTAAACATTTCTGGGTTAACGTGAAGGAATAAGGCAGGACTTCCCCTTCAAATGTGACAAAGACAACTCCAGCCCCGGCTCCTTCTCTATGGGCAGCTCCATCAAAGTACATTTTCCAGGGGGCGTAACTTCAATCAGGATGACATCCTCGTCAGGCAAGTCATCAGACAATTCCCACTCGGCAGGCATGGGATAATCGGCTAGAAAGTCTGCTAAAACTTGTCCCTTCACAGCCTTTTGTGGAACGTATGTGATCTCGAATTGTTGCAACTGAAGATACCATCTCGCGAGTCTATCAGACAGCACTGGCTTTGCCATGACATATTTCAGAGGATTTGCTTTTGAGACTAGATGGACACTGTGTGACTGAAAGTAATGCTTCAACTTCTGGATTGCGAAGATGAGTGCCAAACATAGCTTTTCGATGAGTGAATAATTGAGCTCGTTTTGTGTCATCGTTCTGCTTAAATAGTATAAAGCATTCTCTTTCCCCTCATTATTCTTCTGGGCAAGTAAGATTCCCACGGAGCGCTCTTGAGCAGCGACGTACAGAATTAAGGGGCGTCCAGGGACGGGTGCAACCAACACCGGAGGCTTCATCAAGTAGGATTTTATGCTTCTGAACGCTTTATCACAAGTCTCATCCCATTCGAAGGGCACATCTTTCTTTATTAGGCGACTGAATGGTTGACAACGGCCTGCTAGATTTGAAATGAATCTTCAAAGATACGCGAGCTTTCCTTGCAAACTCTTGAGCTCATGGACATTCCTAGCTTTCCTTGCAAACTCTTGAGCTCATGGACATTCTCAAAATGGCATCAATCTTGGCTTGCTTAATCTCTATACCCGTTGACGAACGATGAATCCAAGGAATTTTCCCGATGTAACTCCGAATGCACACTTGGAGGGATTCATCTTTAGCTGGTATCTCCTCAAACGTTCGAAGACCTTTCTCAAGTCATGATGATCCTCTCGTTTCTTTGATTTCACGATCAAGTCGTCAATGTAGCATTCTACATTCTTGTGGAGCATGTCGTCGAAGATCTTTTGCATCGCCCTTTGATATGTGGCACCGGTGTTTTTTAATTCGAAAGGCATGACTTTGTAGCAATATATACCTTTAGGAGTGCGAAATGTTGTCAATTCCTCATCCGCTGGTGCAATACGTATTTGGTTATATCCGGACGATCCATCCATGAAAGATAGGGCTTCATGACCCGTAGTGGCGTCTATCATTAACTCAGCGATAGGTAATGGGAAGTCGTCTTTGGGACATGCGTTATTCAAGTCCCTGAAGTCAACACATACTCGTATCTACCCATTCTTCTTCCTCACAGGCACGATGCTGGAGATGCACGTAGGATACTTAACTTCTCGAATAAAACCAACTTCAATAAGGTTGTTTACCTCACATTCAATTAATGGGATTAACTCAGGTCGAAACCTACGTTGAGTTTGTTTGACAGGACGAGCCCCCTTCTTTATGGATAAGTGGTGCACAGCTACTTTTGGATCTAGCCCGGGCATTTCTTTGTAGGATCATGCAAATACGTTTTTATACTCATGGAGTAGCGAGACATAAGCCTTATCTTCTTCCAGGATTAGAGAGGCACTTGTCTAAATTGGCCTAGGATCTTCGGCATCATCTAGATTGACTTCTTTCAACTCGTCAACGATGGCTTTAATGCCTTCCTCAAGTTCTAGAGGAGCGTCTACAGCATCTTCTTCTTCAACTTCTTTATTTTCAGTTAAGGTGATGTGATGGGCTAGGGCGATATCTTCTTTAGCACTGCCGTCAATATAATTAGATGATGCAACGCTTTCTCTGTCATCCTCGTCATCAAGTTAAACTTGTGTGAAGACCATTGTTCTTGTTTTAACCTTCAAGACTCTGCCACATGATTTGTCTAGAGTTGTGAGGCGTCTCATTTTGGAAGGAATCGAACTTCTAAGTTTCTGTGAGGATGTGATGTTTTCCTTCGATTGTGCAGCCACCTTGGTCATGGCTTTCTTTTGGTACATCATTCTTTTCCATAGACGAAGTCTATCAAAGACAGATTTGATTGTTGGTCTTTCTATGCACCATTCTTTTACGTGTGCCAAGTCTGTTGAAGACAGACTCTCGTGGATTTTCTTTCCCTTGGTCATCTTCTGTCGAAGAGAGACTTTCGCTGACATGGTTGTTGCTGGCCCTTTTTATGGCGATGTGGATAGGCTTAGGATGGATAAAGCCTATACCCACACGTGAATCTGGGACTGCATGCCCTTTCTCCTTTAACATCACTTGGGTGGCGTTGAGTCCATGGAGCTTCTTGTTGGTGGCTTCCGGAGGAAGCTTTCCAAGGGCTAATCTTTCTTGTGGATTATACCCGGCTTTAATTAGCAGTTTGAAGGCCTTAAGATCATACCCTTCTCCATCGATAGCTAATGCTTCATGTCCCTCTTCTTCTTTTTGGGTTGAGGACACAAATCCTTCGAGTGGCGATTTCGATGGTTGCTTCGAGTTGACTTTAATCAATGGTAAGGTCAGACTCTTTGAAAATCCGGCCTCGACAGCGGGCTACTCATTTCTCCTCATGCTTCGATCATCATGTGACTTTGTCTTCTCTGAGGGCGAAATCTATTTTTCTCTTTTGGCAGTTTCAACATAGTACTTGGCATCGGCGAAGTGCGACTCAGCTTCGGTGAAAGGCTTGGTATCACCGAGTACCCTTTTCACTACACCATTGTGGCAGTATTTGAAGCATTGATGCCATGTTGAGGGGACCACAGAATTTTCATGCAACCAAGGGCGGCCAAGAAGCATATTGTAAGAAGTCTTGGCGTCTATAACATGGAATAGTGCAGTTGACGCCATATCGTCCATCAACAATTCCATCCTTATAATGACGACAGCCCTTTGTCCTCCTTGATTGAAGCCTTGACTCATGAGGCGGCTGTTTGCGAGTTCGTCCATCGGGATCCCCAAGTCTCTCAAGGTTCGTAGGGGTAAGATATTGACTGTAGAGCCTCCATCGATCAATATTCTATTCATCTTTTGTTCACGTGCATATCCAACGACGAACAAGGGGCGGTTATGAAGTTTTGACACAAGAAGCAAATCTTCATCGGTGAAGGTAATGGTGGATATGCATTCATCACTATCAGAGGAATCTTCTTTCTCAGACATAGCGTCCTCTTTGATCGCAGTATTATTCTCGTGTGTGGTATTGTAGGATGCTTCACTGTCGAAAGACCCACACTTGACCGAGGTCACGTTTGTTGCTGCAGTATCTTCTTCAAGAGAGATCTTGCCTTGGTGAGCTAATTACATAACCTTGTTTTTGAACATAAAGCAATCTTGTATTGAATGCCCAACTAAACGATGGTACTTGCAATATTTTGGGTCATCTGTTCATTCGGCTTCTTCAGGTCGTTTTGCTTTGGGTAGTTCGATGAGGTTAGCCTCCAACAAGTCATCAAATATGCCGGGGACATTGGAATCAAGGAAAGGATATTGCTTTGCTTGCATTTCTTTCAAAGTTAGCTTTCTTTGCAGTCTTTCGTAAGGAGCATTTTACTTCGGGGTAATGTTGTCTTTTGTTGCGCTCCTAAGCTTGAGTGGTACTACATTCACTGCCATCGATTCCTTGCTTAGAAGTTTTGAAAAAGGTTTTCCCCCTTTCTTGATTTCTTGTCTTTCCTTGGTTCTACGAAGCTCTTGGACAGGTGGCCCTTCTACTCCACTCGATGTTATACTCAACTCCATATCATGTGCTCGAGTGGCTAAATCTTCAAATATCTAGGTAGAATCCCTTGAAGAATATACCGAAGACCCTAATGCATCCCTTGAATGCACATTGAGGCTCAGATTCCTCCACCTATTGATATAATCGATAACTGGCTCATCCTTCCACTGGCGAGATTTTGTAAGCTCAATCATGCTGACATTCCGCCTAGTGCTTTTCAATTGATTGAGGAACTCTTGCTCTAGTTGTTCCCATCCATCAATTGAACCGGCCTCCAAATCAGTATACCAATCAAATGCGTTGCCTTTCAGTGATCGGACAAACTGCTTGACTAGGTGATCTCCATACGTTCCAGCGTTGTTGCACGTTTCGACAAAGTGGGCGACGTGCTGCTTAGGGTTGCCTTTGCCATCAAATTGTTTGAACTTTGGTGCTTGGTAGCCCATCGACATCTTCAAGCTGTCAATTCTTGGAGTGTAGGGCTTGGAGTAGGTAAAGGATGACCTTGAGCTTCCCTCAATCTTGCTCTTGATGGTCCCTTCGATGAATTCTTTCAATTGGTCCACAGGGATCAATCAATTGGACGAGACTTGAAGCCCTTTTGCAGGTTCATCTTTCTCAGTGTAATTCTCCTTTGTGGATATTTCTACTTCATCGTGAGCCTCAACTTGTTTTCTCCGAGTATGGCTTGTCTCAACATTGTCCGGCTTGTTGATCAACCTAACGATTTGGGCATCTTGCTCTTGGACATGCTTGGCGAGTCCCTCGATAGCTCTTGTCAAGCTTGCAATTTGCTCTTCTAAGGTTGTGGCATTTGTCACCATGACTGGGGCCACATTCATTGTGAAGGAGTAGCTAGACTCGGAGCAAGGAGACAACGGAGGAGATTTATCTTTGTCATCTTCGCTTGCGTGGTTAGGCACGAATATGTCCTTCTGAGCAGACTCAATTGGAGGAGCCATCTGGAAGATTCCTTAAGTTTCTTCGACATGCTCCTCGTAGTAACACCAAGACTCTTGGTGCTTGAACTTGAAGACTTCGATGTGGCGAGTTTGGAATTCACCGTCTTCATGGATTTTCCTTGAGTGTCCATTGTTGAAGCGAAGAGATGAGAGTAGAGTTGTCCCACCGGGCGTGCCAAAATTTGTAAACAAATTTTTGTGTTCCTAAATTTATCGAAATAAGAAAATATTACAAATAAATTCTTGAATTTGATTTGGGTATTTGTGGGTGAAAAATCTCTACTTGAAAACCTCTGATTCTTCTCCTCAAGAACGTGAGCTTTGACTTCGGCAACTTCGGAGGTGAAACTCTACGTTTGATCTCCTTTGACGTTGACTTTAACTTTGAATAACGTTAATTCGGGGGTCGTTGACTTGTTCCCGGATCAAACACTATAAACTTGGAGATATTTGACGTGAACTTGGGATATTTCTTGGTGGATTTGAGACTTTGATCTTCCGCCAAGGTGGATTTATGTCTTGATAACGTTAATTCGCCGGTCTTCGAACTTCTTGTCGAATTAAACGCTGACTTTGGACGATTTCCGCGACGAACACCTTGAATCTTGCCTAGAACGCCATGGATCTTCCTTGATTTGTGCATGAGATGATTTCTGGACTTATTGAATGCTCTCTGGCTAGTGTCTTCAATTGTCTGTGTGTGTGTTTTGAATGAGTTCCAAGGACCCCTTTATATAGCTGTCAAAGAGGTAGAGTTGTGGTGAACTTGAACACTTATTTTGTATTATCTCTTTATTTCAATTTAAAGAAATAAATACATTAAATATTTTGGAAGACATGATTGGTCAATTTTAATATTATCTCTTTGATTTTTGTATTTTTTTGAAGAGATAAATGAGAAATATTTGTCTTGATTTGATTGGCCGGAACACCTCAATTTGACACGTGACCGTTGATTTGATGAAGAGATATATATTAAAATATCAATTAATTTAACTATTTATATTTAGAATTAATTTAGTAAAATCCAAAATATAAATAGAAAAATAGAATATAATTGATAAATAATATATTTTTCATTTGTCATCATTTGATTGGGTGGAAAATTAATTTGTCTACAGCAAGTTCAAATCTCATGAGCAACAAATACTTTTAATTACTCGTGTGTTTGCCACATCACCACCACATCATCAATTCTTCGCCTAGTTGAAAATTTCGGTGCACGCGTGGCAAATTCCAGCAAAACATGCCGGAAAATTTATTAAAAACTCTAAATCATACTGAATGTCATTAATTTTGTAACTGTAACAATATAGCAGATTATAGAGAAGAAAGGGGGTGGGAATTAGAGATAAAAAGAAAAAGATGGGAAAATTTGAGCTGAAAATACTTCTTCATTCATAATGAACTTGCAGTACAATCCTTCCCCTTAAACCTAATACAAATCTTGGGAATTTACAACAAGTTACAAAAGTGCAAAAGCAATCAAAAAGCTGCAAGATCTCCATGTCCCTTTCCTTCAGCTCCAGGAGTAGAAGCCTGCTCCAAAAAGGGTTCGGACCCAGAACCGCGCCTCTCTTCCTCTTCCAATCAGCTTCAGCCGCATGGACGGGTGCTTAGTCAATTAGGGCAAAAATGCAGAAGCTCAATCCCCAATTCTTTCCCTTTTTAATTTGTGCCCTAGTTCCTCAAAACGACATCAAGTCAGCCCCCCAAATTGACTGGAGCCCTCGATAGAACGGCCAGAATCACTCTTCATCGAACGGTCATGACTTAAAGTCGGATTTTCTCCTGAAAACACGACATTCCTCCTTCCTTTTTTAATTCCTTGTGCCCAAGGATCAAACCCAAGAAATTTCTTCTCCACCGCCCAATAATCCTCCCATGTTGCTTGTTCTGGAGAAGAATGAGACCATTGGATCAAAACTTGAGGAACCCCTACATTATTCCTGGGAATTAACCTCCTTGCCAAGATTGTTACAGGATAAATCTTGAAGATTTCATCCGCAAGTTCTGGCAGATTGTTAGAGGGAAAATATTTGGCACCAATTTTTTTCTTAAGCAAGGATACATGGAACACTGGATGAATCTTGGATTCTGGGGGTAATGCCAGCTTGTATACCACCTTTCCAATCCTTTCAATCACTATGTAAGGCCCAAAATACTTAGCTAATAACTTAAGTTACTTCTTTAGAGCTAAACTTGATTGTCTGTAAGGTTGCAACTTAAGAAAAACTTCATCTCCAACTTTAAACTCTCGTTCAGTCTTTTTTCTGTCAGCATACACCTTCATCCTTTGTTGGGCTTGTTGCAAATTTTCCTTAAGCAATTGTGTGACTCTGACCCTTTCTTGCATCAATTCCTCTACTTCAGAATGGTGATGTTGTAAGTAGGGGCCTATTGTGAGATGATTAGGGGTAAACATATAGAGCTTGAAATGGTGTAGCTTTCAAGCCTGTGTGAAAATTGGTATTGAACCAAAATTCTGCTAGAGTGATCTACTTAGCCCACTTCTTGGGCTGCAAATGACACATACTCCTTAAGTAGTTCTCCAAGCACTGGTTGACTCTTTCAGTTTGTCCATCACTTTGTGGATGGTAGGCAGAAGACATGTCTAAGGAAACTCCTGATAGGCTGAAAAGTTCCTTCCAAAATCCGCTTGTAAACACCTTGTCCCTATCTGAAACAATGTTGATAGGCAAACCATGTAGTTTGTATATGTTGTCAAGGAAGACCTTTGCTACAGAAACTACTGTGAAAGGATGTTTGAGGGGTATAAAATGACAGTATTTAGTCAACTTGTCCACCACCAATAGGATAGAATCCTTACCCTCATAAGTAGGTAGCCCTTCAATGAAATCCATAGATACACAAGACCAGGCTTGATCTGGAATAGGGAGGGGTTGCAGTAAGCCTGGATAGGCAATGTTCTCATATTTAGTCCTTTGACACACCTCACACTCCTTTACCCAAGTTTGTACATTCTCCTTCAGTGTAGGCCAGTAGAAGATCACCTTGAGGCTTTGATAAGTACCATTGATTCCAGAATGTCCACCTAGGGCTGAATCATGCATTGTCTTAATAATTTTCTGCCTGATACCACCATGGCTGCCCACACATATCATGTTCCCTCTCTTCATAACCCGTGAGATGTAGGTATAATCTGGATATGCTTGAGAATCAACTGACTTAGCCTGGATGATAGTATGGAACAATGTGTCTCCCTCATAACTGTTTTGCAGCTCTTGTATCCAAACAGGAACTGGGGTAGATATAGCATTATTTTGAGCTTCTACATTCTCATGCTCCAATCTAGAAAGTGCATTAGCAGCCTTATTCTCATTCCCCTTCTTGTATTGCACTTCATAACTGAGCCCCAACAGCTTGCTTATCCACTTTTGTTGTATAATAGAATCCACCCTTTGGTCCAGAATATGTTTCACACTTTTCTCTTCTGTCTTGATGATGAAATGACTACCTTGTAGGTAGTGTTTTCACTTTGTAACTGCAAGGAGTAATGCCAAAAACTCCTTCTCATATGCTGACAGTCCCAAATTCTTTGTTGCCAGTGCTTTACTTAGGTAGCAATGGGCCTTCCCCCCTGCATTAGCACTGCTCCTATCCCGTTTCCACAGGCATCAGTCTCCACTGTGAAAGGTTGTGAGAAATGAGGTAGGGCAAGTAAAGTTGCACTTGTCATTACCTTTTTCAGTTTCTGAAATGCTAAGTCAGCTTCTTCATTCCATAGGAAACCATCCTTCTGAAGGACAAGCGGATCCGCCCGGGAGCGCGAGCAGAAGCGAGAAAGCGAGAAATTGTGCACAAATTTAAATCTAATTTAAATATGCGAATCCCAAGGGTTGTGCCCTTGGGTGCTCAACCGGGCGTTCGATGTAGGATGTGTAAATATTGGAAATGAATATTAAACACATAGGGCATAGATAAATATATATAATCAATCAAAGCGTAATAAACCATTACTTTTGATTGTTTAGCGTATGCCTCCCGGCTACTTGCGTTGTTCCTTCTCCGGAATGCTCACGAAATCCAAACGTATGGATTATCCAAAGGTGATCCACACCACACCAGAAGAAACACACGTTCTTCTTGCTAGAAAAGAACGGGTTTAAGAAGGAATCGGTTTAAGAGAAGAACACTATGAATTCGTGCTCTCTTAAACTTACTTTGTTCTTCTTCTTGATTCAAAATCAAGTGAAGAACACAAGAGGGAGAGAGTTTGAGACAGAGGAGAGGATTTTTTGTCTTCTCTTTTTCCTAGAAAAAGATGAATAATGAATCACTTATGCTTGGTGTTGTATATTCTAATATATATATACATAATTAATGTGATTATTGGAATGTGTCTAGGTTCATCCAAAGATGTCTAGATTCATTCCAATCAATCACCATCAATTCTTCAATCAAGCCTACCAAAATTTATGGTATGATCAAATCATACCAAAAGCGAAGAGCTTGATTGGAGTTGATTTGTCTCATTCCAAAAGAGATAAGTCAACATACCACCTAGCATGAAACATGGCTAATTTTGCTTCCTCCAAGGGAGCATGTCGGCCATGTTTAAATAAGGGAAGAAGTCCAACTTCTTCCTATTCCAAAATAGGAATTATTTCTCCTCTCGGGTATAATTTAACGGACCGGGTTTTATCGTAATCCAATTATGACGAATCCAACATTAAATCCAATTTAATGTCCATTTAAAATTATTCCCGTTGATCTTTTAATCCAATTAAAAGATCCAACGTCTCAACTTTCCATATTTAATCGAAAATCCAATTTACCAATTAAACGAAAGCCCGATACAATATCGGCCCGTCCATCCAATGGACTTTCCCTTAAGTTGAAAGGAATTGTGGATCGTCCCGGGAAAAGCGCGAATGCGGAAGCGCGGTATAATTAAAAAAATAAATGCAGAATTTAAACATGCTTTAAATTCAAGAACACGTTTCAAAGGGTGTGCCTTTGAAATTCCCGGGTGTTCGGTGTATCTCATGAATAATAAAACATAAAAGAATCATGGAGGCCATAGGGTTGAAAATTAAAAGGGACGAAAATCATAAACGAGACCTATCCGTTGTCGTTTTCGTCTTCAACGGCTACACGCGTTGTTCCCCGTTTTGAACCAAGATCTCGTTCTTGAGACCCTCCAAATCGCGACACACGATCCACCCACGTATCTTGCACGTCGTGCTAGCAACGAACAAGTTTATATTTTGGAGTGGATGAATCAACGACACGTTATGAATTAACGGTATTGATTCATCAAGTTCTAATGTTCCAAGAACAAGAGAACAAAGAAAATAATTTTCTTTGGAGTGTGTGAGAGAGAGAGGGCGGACGAGATAGAGGGAGAGAGAGCCGAGTTGTGTGTGTGTGTTGTGTGTGTTGGAATTTTATCATCCTTCAACTTGTAGGATGCTAGGGGTTTATATAGAAGAGGAGTTTAATCCTCTTTAAACTCCTCTTTTAAGAACTCTAATTTGACTAGGATTTTGACCTAGTCAAAGTCCTAGTCAAAGTAGTGTTTTGACCTAGCCAAAACAATCCTAGCCATCCATCTCTCCCATTGATCTCAACCGTTGATTTAATTTAATTTAATGGAATATTTAAAACCTATTTAAATATTTCCAAGAGGCTAAAATAAATATAAATATTATTTAAGCCCATTAAATAAATCCCTTTGATAAATCTAATTTATCAATTTAATTCCTTATATCTAATAAAAGGAATTATTTCTCCAAGAAAAAAATAGAGGACCCGATTAAATCCAATTTAATCATTCCTTCACTCCAATATTTAATTCCTAATTAAATATCTAAATGTGTGTGGATAGTGTGTGACTCTTTAGGTTCACCTTTCAGCTAGACTTGGTCGGATTCCTAGAATCCTTCCGTTACCATGGGTGGCCATCTAGCAACGGTCCATGGCACTAGAGACTAGGTGAAATATTCAGGGATGAACATTTAGGCTCTAACAGTACACTTGTCCTTCTGTCTTCGGTCTCATCACTTAGAGTCTAGGGCACGGAAAATGCAGGTACCCATTTTGGACCTAAGTGTTGGTCTGTCCTCACTAAACGCCGCAAGGGAATCCTTCCCTTCTGTCCAGTCACTGTGGCCACAGTTTTAGGGACAAGACCTAGAGTATATATGAGACTCAACTGCCAAAACCTATTGACAGGAGACAGATCCTTTCTTGGAAACTACTGTCACTTTGCACACCAGAACTGCACTAGACATGGCTTATGACTACCAAAGAGAATTCTGGCAATCTCTCACCATACCTAAGATACAGCCCTGATGTACAGGTAAACTCAGCAATTCCTCAAGTCAAAGGACTTGACCTGTACCGTTGGAACCGGGAATACACGTCATACCTTGCTGACCATACTCAAGGTCCTCCGTAAGACGGTTCCCGCGAGTCACCTCAGTCAGCTGCGTCCTAGCATGCTAACCCACTAACACTGCTTAGACGACCCTCGTCACCCGTCGATGAAACACGACAGCAGGTGCTTAGTGCAAGTCTCAAATGGAATCCCGGTACCCATTTTTGGGATTCCTTGACTTGGAGATTTCCGGACTGATTCGGGAAGACTGATTCCATGGACCTACCTCCAAGCGTAGTCCCAGTCCCCGAAATTGATTCTCAGTCCGTGGGCTTTGTTTGCGTAGTGAACAGATATAGAAAACAGATATAAATGAACACAAACAAAGTAATGCCAAATGAAATTCACTTCTTTATTCATTAATGATTTATCAAACACCTATAATTGTCTAGACATAGGTTACATATACCCGCCAAAGTTGGCTTACATGGTCACCTATTCTAACAATCTCCCACTTGACCTTTAAAGCCAATCACCCATATGCCTAATCCCCATCTTCTCAAGATGTTGCGTATGAGCACTCTGCGACATAGGCTTTGTCAGCGGGTCTGCTGTGTTGTCTGCTGAGTTGACTCGGTCCATCCGAACGTCACCTCTTCCTACCATTTCTCTAAGAAGATGGTAGCGTCTAAGAATGTGTTTGGAACGGTGATGAGATCTCGGTTCCTTTGCTTGCGCTATTGCACCGTTGTTATCACAGAAGATGACAACGGGCTCGGCGATGCTAGGCACCACACCCAACTCTTGGATGTAGTTTCTCATCCAAACCGCTTCCTTAGCAGCTTCTGAAGCTGCTATGTATTCAGCCTCAGTGGTGGAGTCAGCAGTGGTTGCTTGCTTGGAACTTTTCCAAGCCACTACTCCTCCGTTGAGTTTGAATACATACCCCGATTGAGACTTGGCATCATCGTCATCAGACTGGAAGCTAGCGTCGCTAAAGCCTTCCAGAATTAGTTCTCCATTGCCATAGAGCAAGAACATTTCCTTAGTCCTCCTAAGGTACTTAAGGATGCCCTTAACGGCATTCCAATGTGCCTCTCCTGCACAGGACTGATATCTGCTTGTCACGCTCAAAGCGTATGCAATGTCAGGCCTGGTGCAATGGACCGCATATTGGATGCTGCCTACGGCAGAAGCATAGGGGATGACTTTCATCTTTTCAAGTTCCTCATCAGTCTGCGGGGACTGTTTCTTGGATAACTTGATCCCATGCCTCATTGGAAGGAATCCTCGTTTGGAGTTGTCCATTCGATATCTCTTTAGGACTTTCTCCATATACGAGTTTTGGGTGAGCCCTAACATCCTTTTAGATCTGTCCCTGACAATCTGGATGCCTAGGATGTAGGAGGCTTCACCCAAGTCCTTCATGGAAAACTTGGTTGACAACCATGCTTTTGTGTTTCCTAACATTCTGACGTCATTACCAATGAGCAGAATGTCATCCACGTAAAGCACTAGGAACACTATAGAGCTCCCACTGACCTTCTTGTAAACACAAGGGTCGGATTCGTTTTTTGATGAAGTCATATCCCCGTATTACTTCATCAAATCGAATGTTCCAACTTCGGGATGCTTGTTTGAGGCCATAGATGGACTTCTGGAGACGACAGACCTTCTGTTCTTCTCCAGTGACCGTGAAACCCTCCGGCTGATCCATATAGATCTCTTCTTCAACGAAACCGTTGAGGAAGGCCGTTTTCACGTCCATCTGCCATATTTCATAGTCATACCATGCTGCTATGGCAAGCAGGATCCGAATGGACTTAGCCATGGCTACTGGCGAGTAGGTATCCTCAAAATCGACCCCGGGTCGTTGAGTGTATCCCTTAGCTACAAGCCTAGCCTTAAAGGTTGTGACTTCTCCATCAACGCCGAGTTTGCGCTTGTAGACCCACTTACAGCCCACTGGCTTAACACCTTTCGGTGGATCTACAAGTCTCCAAACTTGGTTCTCGCTCATGGAGTCCATTTCGGTCTTCATGGCCTCAAGCCATTTCCCGGAGTCGATGTCAGACATCGCTTCCCCGTATGTCTTAGGATCGTTATCCAGAAGATTGGTCGCACTTAGAAACCCATATCTCACTGGAGGTCTGGATTCTCTAGTGGACCTACGGAGGACGGGAACGTCAGTGGTGACTGTGGGCGCTGACTGTATCGGAGCCGGCGGTTCAGGGGCCGGGACTGGCCTTTCTTGAGGTTGTCCTTCATGCCTAGCATGTTGGACTTCTCTAGGTTGGTCAGCCCTCCGTGCGTTAATCCTAAATCCTCTTGGTGAGGTTTCCGCGGCTATTTCTGATGGCTGACTTCCATCACTTGAATCCTCAAGGATCAGCTCATCAGGTTGGATATCCTCCGGGAAGCCTTGCTCCAAGAATACTGCATTCCTTGAAACAAATACCTTTTGTTCCAAAGGGTCATAAAAGTAATAACCCGCAGTTTCTCTAGGATATCCAACGAACCTGCATAGGCTAGACCTGGATTCTAGCTTATCTCCCACTAACCTCTTGACGTATGCGGGGCTACCCCACACTTTCAAGTAGTTGTAGGACGCAGGCTTGCCGTGCCATATCTCATATGGTGTTTGGGTCAATGTACTGGTAGGCGCCAAATTCAACAACTTGGCTGCCGTTTCTAATGCATAACCCAAAACGATAAGGGCAATTTGGTAAAACTCATCATGGACCGAACCATGTCCAACAGGGTTCGGTTCCTCCTTTCAGAGACGCCATTTAACTGTGGTGTTCCGGGAGGTGTCCATTCCGATATTATACCATTTTCTTTTAGATAATCTAGGAATTCGGCACTAAGGTATTCACCGCCTCGGTCTGACCGTAGGACTTTAATTTTGCAGTTGGTCTGGTTCTCCACTTCAAGCCTGAATTCTTTAAACCTCTCAAGAGCTTCAGACTTGTACCTCATCAGGCAAACATAACCGTACCGTGAATGGTCATCGGTGAAGGTTATGAAGTAGGAGAACCCACCTCGGGCCTGCGTCCTTAGTGGTCCACATACGTCTGTATGGACCAAGTCCAATAGACCTGTGGCAAGCCTACTTTGTCCTACAAAGGGCTTCTTGGTCATTTTCCCTCTTAGACAAGATTCACAAGTTGGTAGATCACTCAAGTCCCCAACCTCTAGGTTCTTTGAGTCCACCAACCTTTTCATCCTATCTTGGGATATGTGACCTAGCCTAGCATGCCACAGACATGCGTTCCCGTTATTATCTAATTTCCGTTTGTGTTGAGCGTTAAGAACGAAATTCGTTTGTTGCAAGATATAGAGCCCGTTGTGCAATGTACCAAGTAGATGAGCAATTCCACACCTCATCAAATAAAAGCAATTTTTATTGATTCTGAACTCATAACCACTATTGTCCAACAATGGAATGGAAATGATGTTCTTAATCATACTAGGTACAAAATAAACCTGCTCTAATTCTATGCTAATGGTATCACTAATCACTAAAGTGGCGGATCCTACTGCTTCTGCCGAGATGGCCTTGCCATTTCCAAGCTTCAGGATCATGTCCCCGCTACTTAGTTTTCTGCTTCTTTTCAGCACCTGCAAATCATTGCAAATGTGAGCTCCACAGCCGGTATCCAATACCAATAGGCAGAATTAGTGACCATATTAACCTCAATCACATATATACCTTGGTTTGAGAAAGAGTTTGGGGCACTCTCTCTTCCAATGCCCTTTCTCACGGCAGTTGATACATATGTCATATGCCTTTGACTGTTGCTTGGAGACAACCTTTCCCTTTCCTTTGCCTTTCCCCTCTTTGGCAATGGGAACACTCTGAGTGTTCGTAGCTGCTATGACGGCTTTTCCCTTCCCCTTCTTCCTTTTCCAACGTCCGGCACCCTTGCCTTTTGTCTTGGAAGTTGAAGCACCTCCAAACAATACCGAAGGCGTGGACTTCTTAGTCGTTGCCTCGTATTGCACCAACATATTGATCAACTCATGAATGCCCTTCTCAAGTGTATTTATGTTATAGTTGACGATAAATTGGTCGAAGGAGGGTGGGAGTGACTGAAGGATCACATCTATGTACGTTTCGTTATCGAGACCTGCCTTTAGGTCCTCGAGCTTTTCCACTAGGGTAAGCATTTTAACCCCATGCTCTTGTACAGAGGATCCTTCTGTCATTTTAGTTCCAAAGAACGCCTTGGTCGCGACATACCTAGTATGCCGGTCCGGGACTGCATAGCAATCCTTAAGGCGAGCCATAATGGAAGGGACATCGTCTAGCCTTTCATATTGCTTCTGAATCTCATTGGTCATCGAAGCAAGTATGACGCTACGGACCTTCCGGTTATCCTTATGCCAAGTCTCGAACGTCTCACGTTCTTCTGGCGTGGATCCTTCCGGCAAGGTCCTAGGGAGAGGCTCGTCCATGACGTAGCCTTGGTTCTCGTAATCTAGGACTATCCTGAGATTGCGCAACCAGTCGTTGTAATTTGTTCCATTGAATTTGTTTGTCTCAAGAATGGTGGAAAGTGGGTTCTTAGACATTTTAAAATCTATATGTAGAAAAAAACAACGCGCGATCAGCAAAAAGTAAAGACGGTGGTTTGATAAAAATAATTAAATGCTTGGCCTTTAGTCATTTAATCCTCCCACTATTTATACGAAAACACGGTACTCTCAAACGTGATTTTCGGGAAATCCTTTCCTAGTGGGCTTGGGATCCACAGCGATTTTTTCCCATACCCCGCTTTTACGATTCGCATGGAAAAGATCCTGTGGGAGGTATTCCATACCATTCTCGTTCCACGAGATTCCCAAGATTATTGCCTCACCCTTTCGCATGATCCCGAGGACTCCAAGCGAATCATGCTAATTGGGCGTTAGACCCGACCCAATCGACCGAGCCACAGACCCACTGGTACCCCCACGACTCGTGAGACAGGTAACAGCAGCCCATTTTTCGTTCATGACATAGTGCAACTTCTTTTAAGTACAATAACGTGCCACGACTCGTGAGACCACGCTATTGACCTAAAACAGCTTCCTCACTGTGCCACGGATTGGAAGGCATGGACGAACTCCTAGAGTTCATGTCCATTTTATTTAGGGTCTAATATTTCAACATTGGTCCAACCAATGTGAGAGTAGTGAATGACCGAGATCTCATAATATATCCATACATTCATCCATAATGCATAAATAAAATCCATCCATAGCAGTTATATGATAAATAAAAGCCATTCATCCATCATAATAACCACATGCAAAATTAAAGCCTAGCACGCCCTGTTGGATGATCACGAGCCCAAATCCTATGCGACCCACTGAGCCCGCAGTGGATCTATGGTCAATCTAGGGTTGGTCCTATACTATTACAATAATAGTAACCCAATCATCATGCTGATGGGCCTTGGTCTCTTTTCCTCTTTCTTCACTTCATGGAAAAACGCCAAGGGACCTCCGGTCTGGGCTCTCCATGTGGTCCTTCCTTCTACTCCACCAATTACAAAAATGGAAACCTCACTCCTAGTCTACTCTCATTACATTATAAAAAATAGAAACCCCAGCGAAAACCCGGGGGAGTACATAAGGAGGGAGGTAGAAAGCCTTATTATTCCAAGGCAACTAGAAAGAGAGAAGGAGAAAGCAGTTAAAGAGGCACACAGGCCCAACAGGAAATTAAACCATACATCCGGTCTAGGGCCCGTGATCATCCATTTCCATCCAACACACATAATCACATGATCCAATCACATAATTACAATATACCAATAATTCATGATTTCCAATCATAAAAATCCAAAACAGAAATAAATGATCATGTGCGCAACGTGTGAAAAATAAAAACACAAATATTGGTAATAATATTATTTTTTTTCCTCGTTTTAGGAAAACCTTTCCTCATTATTTTAAGTAAAATAACCCCGGGATTCCAAATCCAATTTATTTTACTCCTAAAATAATGTCTTTAGGAATTTAGGCAAAATTGAACCCAAAAAAACGAATTTTCAGAATTAATTCAAAATTAAAACTGAAAAGTAAATAAAAAATAAAATAATACTAGGGTTTCAAAAAACCCTAGCTGCAGCAGCCGCCGGCCGCCGCCACCGGCAGCAGCCGGCCGGCCGTGCGCGCAGGCCAGCAGGCCCAGCCTGCCGCCCCTGCGCGCGCGCAGGCACTGCCTGACCGGGCGCGCGCGCGCAGGCCCCTTGCCTGCGTGCGCGCGCGCCTGGCCGGCAGCGCGCTGCACGGCCTGGTGTTCCGGCAGGCCGTCGCGCGCGCAGGCTCCTCTGCCTCGCGCGTGCCGGCCTGCTGGTTGCCAGCCGCGTGCCTGCGCAGTGCGCGCGCGCAGACGCGCACTGGGCACGTCCGCCGGGCGCGCGCGCGCAGACGCCTCCGTCTGCGGGCGCGCACGCCTGGCAGTACGCCTGGTGCCGTCCGCGCGCGGGCTCTCCGCCCGACAGCCTTGCGCGCGCGCGCGCGCATGAGCGCGCATACCGGCCGCGCGCGCGCAGACACCCTCGTCTGCCCGCGCGCGCGGCTGGAGGCGACCCCTTGCGCGCGCGCCCGTGCGCAGCCATCCTGGCTGCGCGCTGCCCCTGCGCGACCGGCAGGGCGGGCGCGCGCAGGCTACTCTTGCCTGCGCGCGTCTGCCCTGCCGGCAGCGCTCGGCTGCGCGCGGCCAGCCTTCCCGGCTGGCCGGCTGTGGCGTTTCTCGTTTTTTCAGTTCAAATTTTCCCCCGTTTCCCAAGAAAAACAGAAAATACCAACATTTAGAATTTCACACGAATTAAAAGCAATAAAACAACATGCTTTAATAATCAAGAAAATCAAGATTCAATTAAAACATGCTCAAAACACGTTTCATGCTTAAAACGCACATAAACCCTAGGCCTATACACCGAACCGGGCTCTGATACCACAGAAAGGAATTGTGGATCGTCCCGGGAAAAGCGCGAATGCGGAAGCGCGGTATAATTAAAAAAATAAATGCAGAATTTAAACATGCTTTAAATTCAAGAACACGTTTCAAAGGGTGTGCCTTTGAAATTCCCGGGTGTTCGGTGTATCTCATGAATAATAAAACATAAAAGAATCATGGAGGCCATAGGGTTGAAAATTAAAAGGGACGAAAATCATAAACGAGACCTACCCGTTGTCGTTTTCGTCTTCAACGGCTACACGCGTTATTCCCCGTTTTGCACCAAGATCTCGTTCTTGAAACCCTCCAAATCGTGACACACGATCCACCCACGTATCTTGCACGTCGTGCTAGCAACGAACAAGTTTATATTTTGGAGTGGATGAATCAACGACACGTTATGAATTAACGGTATTGATTCATCAAGTTCTAATGTTCCAAGAACAAGAGAACAAAGAAAATAATTTTCTTTGGAGTGTGTGAGAGAGAGAGGGCGGACGAGATAGAGGGAGAGAGAGCCGAGTTGTGTGTGTGTGTTGTGTGTGTTGGAATTTTATCATCCTTCAACTTGTAGGATGCTAGGGGTTTATATAGGAGAGGAGTTTAATCCTCTTTAAACTCCTCTTTTAAGAACTCTAATTTGACTAGGATTTTGACCTAGTCAAAGTCCTAGTCAAAGTAGTGTTTTGACCTAGTCAAAACAATCCTAGCCATCCATCTCTCCCATTGATCTCAACCGTTGATTTAATTTAATTTAATGGAATATTTAAAACCTATTTAAATATTTCCAAGAGGCTAAAATAAATATAAATATTATTTAAGCCCATTAAATAAATCCCTTTGATAAATCTAATTTATCAATTTAATTCCTTATATCTAATAAAAGGAATTATTTCTCCAAGAAAAAAATAGAGGACCCGATTAAATCCAATTTAATCATTCCTTCACTCCAATATTTAATTCCTAATTAAATATCTAAATGTGTGTGGATAGTGTGTGACTCTTTAGGTTCACCTTTCAGCTAGACTTGGTCGGATTCCTAGAATCCTTCCGTTACCATGGGTGGCCATCTAGCAACGGTCCATGACACTAGAGACTAGGTGAAATATTTAGGGATGAACATTTAGGCTCTAACAGTACACTTGTCCTTCTGTCTTCGGTCTCATCACTTAGAGTCTAGGGCACGGAAAATCAGGTACCCATTTTGGACCTAAGTGTTGGTCTGTCCTCACTAAACGCCGCAAGGGAATCCTTCCCTTCTGTTCAGTCACTGTGGCCACAGTTTTAGGGACAAGACCTAGAGTATATATGAGACTCAACTGCCAAAACCTATTGACAGGAGACAGATCCTTTCTTGGAAACTACTGTCACTTTGCACACCAGAACTGCACTAGACATGGCTTATGACTACCAAAGAGAATTCTGGCAATCTCTCACCATACCTAAGATACAGCCCTGATGTACAGGTAAACTCAGCAATTCCTCAAGTCAAAGGACTTGACCTGTACCGTTGGAACCGGGAATACACGTCATACCTTGCTGACCATACTCAAGGTCCTCCGTAAGACGGTTCCCGCGAGTCACCTCAGTCAGCTGCGTCCTAGCATGCTAACCCACTAACACTGCTTAGACGACCCTCGTCACCCGTCGATGAAACACGACAGCAGGTGCTTAGTGCAAGTCTCAAATGGAATCCCGGTACCCATTTTCGGGATTCCTTGACTTGGAGATTTCCGGACTGATTCGGGAATACTGATTCCATGGACCTACCTCCAAGCGTAGTCCCAGTCCCCGAAATTGATTCTCAGTCCGTGGGCTTTGTTTGCGTAGTGAACAGATATAGAAAACAGATATAAGTGAACACAAACAAAGTAATGCCAAATGAAATTCACTTTTTTATTCATTAATGATTTATCAAACACCTATAATTGTCTAGACATAGGTTACATATACCCGCCAAAGTTGGCTTACATGGTCACCTATTCTAACATAAGTAATCCAATTACTTATTTTATCCTTCGAGATTGACTCCAAGTCGATCTCTCAACCTCCTCGGTGATTTGTGTGTGACCCCTTAGGTTCACCCTCAGCTAGACTTGGGCCCGTGTCCCACAAGGGCCCGTTACCATGGGTGGCCGTCTAGTAACGGTCCATGGCACTAGAGGCTAGGTAAATTGGCGTGAACATTTAGGCGCCGATTCCGTACGGGTACGATCCTTCCATGAACCGTCTCCCGGCCTTAGTCTAGGGTATGGAATTGGGCGTCGGTTCCCATCCTTGACTAGGCATCTATACTTAATACTCGAGACCACGTATGCTTCATTTCGTCGACACAGGAAACCATTCCCTGTTCGACCAACCACTGTGGCCACAGCTTTAAACAGCATGAACGTGTCTCCGAGGGCATAGGAGATACCTCTGTCACATACTGACAGGGGACGGATCCTCTTTTTGGAATCCACCGTCCTCGCTACACATTCCGACTGCGCTGGACAAGGCTTATGATAATCATCTTATAGAATGATTACTGAAGGACAAGCGGATCCGCCCGAGAGCGCGAGCGGAAGCGAGAAAGCGAGATATTGTGCACAAATTTAAATATAATTTAAATACGCGAATCTCAAGGGGTGTACCCTTGGGTGTTCAACCGGGCGTTTGATGTAGAATGTGTAAATATTAGAAACATATATTTAAAAACATAGGGCATAGATATATAAATGAAATCAATCAAAGCATAATAAACCGTTACCTTTGATTGTTTAGCGTATGTTCCCGGCTACTTGCGTTGTTCCTTCTCCGGAATGCTCACGAAATCCAAATGTTTGGATTCTCGAAAGGTGATCCACACCACACCGGAAGAAACACACGTTCTTCTTGCTAGAAAAGAACGGGTTTAGAAGGAATCGGTTTAAGAGAAGTGTTAGAATAGGTGACCAGAAAGTCAATGGTATTGGCTGTTCTGAGAACCATTCGTCAATCTGTGAACAAGTAATATTATGTTAATGAATGTAGTAAGGATTCATAGGCATGAGTTTGTTGTACTTACTGCTTGCATCGTTACGATGTCACAACAAACGCCCACAGACTGAAATAACATTTCGGGAAATTGGAACTACGCTTGGAGGTAGGTTCATGAGATCAGTCTGAAATACTCCAAGTCAAAGGAATCTCGAGACAGGGCATTGAGAATCCATTTGAGACTTGCACTAAGCACCTGCTGTCGTGTTTCATCGACGGGTGACGAGGATCGTCTAAGCAGTGTTAGTGGGTCGGCCTGCTGGGGAGCAGCCGACTGAGGTGACTCGCGGGAATCGTCATATAGAAGCTACTCGGGCTTGGTCGGTATGACTCGTATTCCCGGTTCCGATAGTACGGGATTAGTCCTCGGACTTGAGGATCACGGCAGTCCCCTATATACTAAGGCTGTATCTTGGATCTGGTGAAATTTGATCGATTATATCACATGGTCATCATAAGCCTCGTCCAGTGCAGTCGGAGTATGTAAGAACGGTGAATTCCAAGATAGGATCTGTCCCCTGTCAAAGGATATGACAGCAAGATCTCCTATGCGCTCGGAGATGGTTTAAACTCACAAAGTCTATGGCCATAGCACTTGATGTAGTGGGAAAGGATTTCCTACGTCGAGTTAAACCTATCTCGAGCATTATGCATAGTTTCCTAGTCAAAGATGGGAACCGACCCCTAGACTAAAGGCCGGGAGACAGGCGACAGTAGGACCGTACCCCTACGTATCGAGCGTCGGTAGGACCGCACCTGCGTATAACTCGGAGCCTAAATGTTCACACCATAAATTCACCTAGTCTCTAGTGCCATGGACCGTTGCTAGATGGCCACCCATGGTAACGGACTACTTTAGTTATGAAATAACGAAAAGTAGGTCCAAGTCCAGCTGAAAGGTGAACCTAAAGAGTCACACCCGCTACACCAAATGAAAGGGAATTAATTTGGAATTAATTCCGGGAGAAGGTTTAATTTAATGGAATTAAATTATACTTCTTGGAGATACAAGCCTCGATGTATTATTTGGAATAATCGGGCTTGAGTTCATAAATTAGATTTATGAATTTTACAAAGCATAGGCTTTCCTTTTAATTAGATTAAAAGGGTGAATTAATTAATTAATGGGCTTGGTATTAAATAGGATTTAATATAAAAGTCCATGGACTATTTAATTTGGAATTAAATAAAGTCCATTCCATTAATTAATTAATGGGCTTAGTATATTAAATAGGATTTTAATATAAAGTCCATGGGACTATTTAATTTAGAATTAAATAATCCCATTCTATGGAATTAATTAATGGGCTTGGTATTAAATAGGATTTAATATAAAGTCCATGGACTATTTAATTTGGAATTAAATAAAGTCCATTCCATTAATTAATTAATGGGCTTAGTATATTAAATAGGATTTTAATATAAAGTCCATGGGATCATTTAATTTAGAATTAAATAAAGCCCATTCCATAAAGCCCATCAAAATGGATGGACAAGATTTGATCTAGAGAATGATGAGATGAAGGGCCATGATTAATTTGACTTAATCAAAGCCTAATTTGACTAGGATTTGACTAGGTCAAAATCCTAGTCAAAGTGTGTCTCTTTGGAAAAGTTTGAGAAGGAATAGGAATTCCATCTTCTATAAATACTTAAAAACACACACTTACACCCAGTATTCTCTACAACTCTCATCTCTCAAATTCCCTCTCAAATTCGTCCACTCCTCTTTCTTCTCTCCAAGAATATTATTTTGTTCTTCTTGATTTATTCAAGGTAGAACGTAAGAGACGCCGGTTGCGTTAATTGATAGTGTGTACCGATGTCTCTTCTCCCCAAAATAATTTCTTGCTAGCACAAGGGTTGTTTGCTTTCCGGTGGAGCGAGTGAGATGATTTAGAGGGTCTCTTCTTTGAGATCTTGGTGCAAAATGGGGAACAATGCGTGTAGCCGAAACGAAGACAAAACTACAACCGGGTAGGTTCTTTAATTTCGTTTTTCGTTTCTAATTCTATGGCCTCCATGTTGTGTTTTATTGAACATGAGATACACCGAACGCCCGGGAGAATCAAGGGCACACCCCTTGATTCGTTTATGTACGTTATGCATGATTTAAATTCCATTTAATTATGTTTTGTAATTTTTATTACGCACTATTTCGCGCTTCCGCTATTCGCGTTAATCTCCCGGGACGATCCACCGATTTCTTTCAAGAAGAACACTATGAATTAGTGTTCTCTTAAACTTACTTTGTTCTTCTTCTTGATTCAAAATCAAGTGAAGAACACAAGTGTGGGAGAGGGAGAGAGCACGAAATTTGAGAGAGAGGAGAGAGCACGAAATTTGAGAGAGAGGAGAGGGATTTTTGTCTTCTCTTTTTCCTAGAAAAAGATGAATAATGAATCACTTATGCTTGGTGTTGTATATTCTAATATATATACATAATTAATGTGATTATTGGAATGTGTCTAGGTTCATCCAATGATGTCTAGATTCATTCCAATCAATCACCATTAATTCTTCAATCATGCCTACCAAAATTTATGGTATGATCAAATCATACCAAAAGGGAAGAGCTTGATTGGAGTTGATTTGTCTCTTTCCAAAAGAGATAAGTCAACATACCACCTAGCATGAAACATGGCTGATTTTGCTTCCTCCAAGGGAGCATGTCGGCCATGTTTAATTAAGGGAAGAAGTCCAACTTCTTCCTATTCCAAAATAGGAATTATTTATCCTCTCGGGTATAATTTCTAGACTCTTTGAGTCCACCAACCTTCTTATCCTATCTTTAGAGATATGACCTAACCTCGCATGCCATATCTGTGCGTTATTATGATCATCACGTTTTCGTTTGTGTTCTGCAGTCATAATCCAATTAGACTGTTGAAGTATGTACAGACCATTGACCAATGTACCAAGCAAATGAGAAATACCATCTTTTTTAATGAAAAAACCGTTTTTATTGATGGTAAATTCATATCCCTCCTTATCAAGGACCGGGATGGAAACAATGTTTTTAATCATGCTAGGTACATAGAAGCAGTCGTTCAGTACAATCCTAACATGACTACTAATGGCTAACTCTAGTGATCCTACGGCCTCCGCAGCAACGGCCTTGCCATCGCCTAGCCTCAGGATCATCTCATCCTTGGTTAGCCTTCTGCTTCTTTGCAGTGCCTGCAAAGCATTGCAGATGTGAGCACCACACCCGATATCCAATACCCATGAAGCAGAATTACTAATCATATTAACTTCAACCACAAACAAACCTGGGTTGGAGAGGAGTTGTAGGCACTCCCTCTTCCAATGCCCTTTCCCTTGGCAATGTATGCAGACATCATTTGCCTTGGACCGCTGAGAACCACGAGCCTTCCCTTTCCCTTTGCTTGGTCCAACCGGAGCAACAGGGACGCCCGGAGCGTGAGCAGGGGCCACAACCGTCTTCCCTTTGCCCTTCTTCCTCTTCCAGCGTCCGGCCCTCTTGCCATTCGCCTTGGAGGTCAAAGCCTCTCCTATCAATACCGCCAGCGCCGACTTGTGGTTCGTTGCCTCGTATTGGACCAGCATGTTGATCAACTCATGAATAAACTTCTCAAGTCCGTTCATGTTGTAGTTTACAACAAACGGGTCATAGGATGGAGGAAGCGACTGGAGGATCACGTCAATGTACGTGTCATTGTTAAGCCCAGTTTTAAGGTCCTCGAGTTTCTCCACTAGGGAGAGCATCTTGACCCCATGACTCTGTACAGACGCTCCTTCAGCGAGCTTGGTGCCAAAGAATGCTTTTGTTGCGGCATATCTAATATGTCTATCCGGAACCGCATAAACCTCGTTCATGCGGAGCATTATGGCGGAGACGTTGTCCAGCCTCTCATACTGCTTCTGGATGTCGTTAGACATCGAAGCCAGTATGATACTGCGTACTTTCCGGTTGTCCTCATGCCATTTCTCGAATGTCAAACGTTCTTCAGGCGTGGACCCCTCTGGTAAGTCACTCGGTGGCGGCTCGTCCAAGACGTAGCCTTGGTTCTCGAAACCGAGGAGAATCCTCAGGTTTCTCAGCCAGTCCGAGTAGTTCGTTCCGTTGAATTTGTTAGTCTCAAGAATCATGGTTAACGGGTTCTTAGACATATCTACATTGATGAAAATGTAAAGCAGAAATTAGCAGATGATGGTAATATTATTGTTCGAATTGAAGACTTCGTCTTTTAGTCTTTAACCCTCCCACTATTTATACGAAAGTCCCCCACTCTCAAGCGGAGTTTCAGAAAACATTTCCTAGTGGGCTTGGGATCCACAAGCGTAATCTCCATGCCCCGCTTTTACGATTCATATGAAGAAGACCTTGTGGGAGATATCCAATATCATTCTCATCCAATGAGATTCCCAAGATATTTTGCCTCACCTATTCACATGGTCCTGAGGACTCCAAGCGAACCATGTTACTCAGTGTTGGGCCCGACCCATCAACCAAATCATGCCTCAAACTGTCGCCCCCCACGACTCGTGAGACAGGGAAACAGCAAGCGCAGTCCTTTTGTTCACAACAATAGTGCAGCTTTCCCCTAGTCCAAGTGTGCCACGACTCGTGAGACCACACTTGGGTAGTGGTAGCTTCCTCACCACATTGCTGTGGATGGAAGGCTCGGACAGACCAAAATACCATTTTGATCCAAGTCCGTTCTGGGCCTAATATTTAATTTGGTCCAATCAAATGAGAGTTTGTGTATGACCGAGACCTCATCACATTATTGTGTTTAGCATGCATAAATATCCAATATTTAAAGCGATAAATAAATACGCCGCATGCAGAAAACATAGCATAACCCTGTTTAGGATGATCACAAGCCCAACCTATGCGACCCACTGAGCCCGCAGTGAGTCTATGGTCTGTCTAGGGTGGTCCTAAATTATTACAATAATAATAAACCCATTGTCATTCCAATGGGCCTTGAAGTGCTTCTTGTTTCACACCTTGATGCTCCTCCTTGGGGTCTCCGACTCTAATTGCTTGTTAAAATTGAAACCTCACCAATCCTATCTACTCCCATTACAACTGAAAGTAATACATCGATAATAAAGAAAAACAAGCCTTAACATCATGAGGCTGAAAATACGGGAGATGATAGTCCCAAAAATAAGAGGCACGCAGGCCCCACCCAACAAAAAATAAATGATCATACATTCATCCATACATAAGGTCTAGGGCTCTTGTGATCATCCCATGTTGATTCCATCAACTCACATAACATAATTATTCCA
This sequence comes from Sesamum alatum, assembly GCA_034509735.1. Lineage (NCBI taxonomy): Eukaryota > Viridiplantae > Streptophyta > Magnoliopsida > Lamiales > Pedaliaceae > Sesamum > Sesamum alatum. The sequence continues at coordinate 28,447,217 of JACGWO010000009.1, read as the reverse complement.
AATAATCATGCATAAATAACCAATGGATATTCCAAATACCCAAGTGATGTCCAACATCACAAAAGCATAAATATACAAATAATATGCAAAATTCAAATTTTAAATTTAATGGACATTTTAAACAATGCATCCAATGCATGTATTAATCCCAAATTAATTAAGCAAATTTAATTCAAGGAATAATCCAATTATTCCAAAATCAAATATGCAAAATTAATATATTTTCAGAATATTGTGCAGAAAATACAGAAAATCAAATTTTTCCGGAAAAAGTTGAAAAACGGCACAAAACGGCCCAGCCGCTGTGCTGGCCGGCCGGCCGCGCGCACAGGGCAGCGCGCGCGCGCCCACTGCCGGCCCGATCAAAAATTTTTATTTTTTTTTTTTGTTTTTCAAACTGTTTCAGCACAATAACAGTAATATTATTCTGAAAATAAGCATGCAATTTTAGATCCAATCTAACAAAATTAAGCATGCCAAAAGTCCATTAAATCCAAACAATTGAATCATCATATTATTCATATAATTATGTAATCTAACATGCCAATAAAGCCATTTAAAAGCAAGTAGATCATGCCAAACACATAGATCTATGCCCCTTACATCGAACCGGGCTCTGATACCACTTGAAGGACAAGCGAATCCGCCCGAGAGCGCGAGCGGAAACGAGAAAGCGAGATATTGTGCACAAATTTAAATCTAATTTAAATATGCGAATCCCAAGGGGTGTACCCTTGGGTGCTCAACCGGGCGTTCGATGTAGAATGTGTAAATATTAGAAACATATATTTAAACACATAGGGCATAGATATATAAATGAAATCAATCAAAGCGTAATAAACCATTACCTTTGATTGTTTAGAGTATGCTCCCGGCTACTTGCGTTGTTCCTTCTCCGGAATGCTCACGAAATCCAAACGTATGGATTCTCCAAAGGTGATCCACACCAGACCGGAAGAAACACACGTTCTTCTTGCTAGAAAAGAACGGGTTTTAGAAGGAATCGGTTTAAGAGAAGAACACTATGAATTAGTGTTCTCTTAAACTTACTTTGTTCTTCTTCTTGATTCAAATCAAGTGAAGAACACAAGTGTGGGAGAGGAAGAGAGCATGAAATTTGAGAGAGAGGAGAGAGCACGAAATTTGAGAGAGAGGAGAGGGATTTTTGCCTTCTCTTTTTCCTAGAAAAAGATGAATAATGAATCACTTATGCTTGGTGTTGTATATTCTAATATATATACATAATTAATGTGATTATTGGAATGTGTCTAGATTCATTCCAATCAATCACCATTAATTCTTCAATCAAGCCTACCAAAATTTATGGTATGATCAAATCATACCAAAAGGGAAGAGCTTGATTGGAGTTGATTTGTCTCTTTCCAAAAAGAGATAAGTCAACATACCACCTAGCATGAAACATGGCTGATTTTGCTTCCTCCAAGGGAGCATGTCGGCCATGTTTAATTAAGGGAAGAAGTCCAACTTCTTCATATTCCAAAATAGGAATTATTTCTCCTCTCGGGTATAATTTAACGGACCGGGTTTTATCGTAATCCAATTACGACGAACCCAACATTTAATGTCCATTTAAATTATTCCTGTTGATCTTTTAATCCAACGTCTCAACGTCTCAACTTTTCATATTTAATCGAAAATCCAATTTACCGATTAAACGAAAGCCCGATACAATATCGGCCCGTCCATCCAATGGACTTTCCCTTAAGTAATCCAATTACTTATTTTATCCTTCGAGATTGACTCCAAGTCGATCTCTCAACCTCCTCGGTGATTTGTGTGTGACCCTTTAGGTTCACCCTCAGCTAGACTTGGGCCCGTGTCCCACAAGGGCCCGTTACCATGGGTGACCGTCTAGCAACGGTCCATGGCACTAGAGACTAGGTAAATTGGCGTGAACATTTAGGCGCCGATTCCGTACGGATACGATCCTTCCGTCTACCATCTCCCGGTCTTAGTCTAGGGTATGGAATTGGGCATCGGTTCCCATCCTTGACTAGGCATCTATGCTTAATACTCGAGACCACGTATGCTTCATTGCGTCGACACAGGAAACCATTCCCTGTTCGACCAACCACTGTGGCCACAGCTTCAAACAGCATGAACGTGTCTCCGAGTGCATAGGAGATACCTCTGTCACATACTGACAGGGGACGGATCCTCTTCTTGGAATCCACCGTCCTCGCTACACATTCCGACTGCACTGGACAAGACTTATGATAATCATCTTACAGAATGATTACCTCTCGCCAGATCCAAGATACAACCGTCCTGTGCATGCGACTGCCATGATTCCTCAAGTCTGAGGATTACTCCCGTACTATCGGAACCGGAAAAAACCAATCATACCGACCAAGCCTCCAAGGCTTCCATATGATGATCCCCGCGAGTCAGTCTAGTCGGCTCGACCCCAGTCGACCAACCCATCAAGATCGTGTAGGCGTCCCACGCCTGTCGCCGATGAAACACGACACTCATCCAATGAACACGACTCTTGACGCAAGTCTCAATAGGACTCTCGATGGCCTGTCTCGAGGTCCTCGACTTGGAACGTTTCAGACCCAACTCTTAATCAGTTGGTTTCATGACCACCATCCAATGCGTGGCCCAACTGCACGAGTTGTTATCCATGGTCTGTGGGCTTTGTTGCGATATAAGTTAAACACCGTTTTAACAAATGTAAGATGAGCGCAACAAAGAAGGTACCATTGGTGACGAATACTCATCTTATTCATCACATAATAATATTACATTTACATCAAGTTGTCAGATAGGTTACAATCGCCAAACCTATTGGCTTTCTGGTCACCTATTCTAACACCTTCTTGAGCAGGGTTATTAGTAGTCTGCTAATTACTCCATACCCCTTAATAAACTTCCTGCAATATCCTGTCAATCCCAGAAATCCCCTCAATCCTTTAACATTAGTGGGTACAGGCCAATTCCTCATACATTCAATTTTCTGAGGGTCAGTTGCTACTCCTCCACTGATATGATGTGCCCTAGATATTCAATTTGAGTCTGGGAAAAAGAGCATTTGCTTCTCTTTGCATACAGTTTGTGCTCCTTCAGCAGTTCTAGCACCTTTCTTAAGTGTAGCATATGAGTCCCCCACTCCTTGTTGTACACTAATATGTCATCAAAGAAAACCAACACAAATTTCCTGAGATATGGCTCAAAAACTTGATTCATTAATGCCTGGAAAGTAGATGGGGCATTACATAACCCAAATGGCATCACTAGAAACTCATATGCCCACTGTGAGCGATGAAACTGGTTTTTGGGATGTCTTCATTTCTCATCCTTATCTGGAAGTATCCAGATCTCAGATCTATCTTTGAAAAATACTTGGCTCCATGCAGTTCATCAAGTAATTGATCAATTATAGGGATAGAAAAATTATGCCTGATGGTGAGTTTACTGAGGTACCTGTAATCTACACATAGCCTCCATCCTCCATCTTTCTTCTTCACTAGGAGCACTGGTGAAGCAAATGAGCTTTGACTTGCACTGATGATACCACTATTCAGCATATCCTTGACAATGTTCTCAATTTCAGTTTCTGACCATATGCATATCTATAAGGATGTTGTTTCTTGGGGATGGCCTCAAGAATCAATTCAATACAGTGCTCTATGGTCCTCTCAGGTGGTAAAGAGTGTGGTTCCTGAAACACCTCATCATACTGATTGAGCAATTTCACCAGATTAGGGTCATCATGGTTGTAGGGTCTGTCCTTGCAAGTAGTGAATAATTGACCTCTCACTGCTAGGGTCTTCTTCCTCAGGAGTGTACTCAGTGAATGGATAAAGAAAACCTTGAGATCCCCTCTTTCAGTTAGGGCCTTCAGAATCACCTAGCCCCCTCCAGTATTGATGGTTACTTGTGATTTATGAAAATCCAATTCCACAGGATTGATGGTACTGAGTCAATCACATCCTAATACACAATCATACCCCCCCTAACTGTAGTATCCTCACAGGGTGTGAGAATTTATGCCCTTGTATTTCCCAGCAGAAAGAGGGACAAATAAACTGACTTATCATTTTATCCCCATTGGCGACTCTCACCTTCATAGGTGTAGTGTGTACAATCTCTGACCCCAATATTTTTATCACTTTCTCATCGACAAAACAATGAGTACTCCCACTATCTATGAGAATATGAATCTCCTTCCCACTCCCAGTGCCAAGCATCCTCAATGTTTTGCTGCTCACCTCTCCTCCGAAAGCATGAACTGACACAGTGACATCCTCCTCCTCATTGTGTTCATCCATTTGTTCTGTGTCCTCCTCATACTCCTTGGCTTCCTCCTCGCTTAACAACACATACATGTGTCCCACCTTACATCTATGCCCTGGGGTGTAAGGTTCATCACACTTGTAACACAGGTTCTTTTCCTTTCTTGATCTTACTTCAGCCTCAGTAAGATATCTTCTGAATGGAGGGTTTTCTTCTCTGGTTTTGAGGGTAGGTTTGAAGGCAGGTCTGTATGGGAGTGGCCTGTTTGGGGGTTTGTAGGGTGGTTTAGATGGTATGTTTTTGTGGCGTTGGTTTGTCTTTTTTAGAATGGCATTCACTATGCTCTCTTGTCTCCTTGCATAAGTAATGGCCTGGCTTAGGGAGGTAGGTTTCATTGTGGCTACATATGCTTTGATCTCATGTTTCAACCCACTGATGAACTTCATCATGACAAACTCCTCATCAATGTTTTTGTTGAATATCCTCACATGTCCTTCCAGATCTTCTAACTGTTGTGCATAAGCATTCACAGTGTCTTCTTGGTGTAACATATTGAACTTAGACACCACCTTTTCATAGTCCAATTCTTCAAATATTTCTAACACTGGTAGTACTAGATCTTCCCATGAAGGTACCCCTATTTTGTCAACATATCCTTGGTACCAAACTTCAGCTCTACCTTCCATATATATGGCTGCAAGTGGTACTTTTTGATCTTCAGGTATGGGTATCATCTAGAAATATCTCAACACCTTCTGATCTAAATTCTAGCTTCTTCACCATTGAAGAGAGGAAACTCCATTTTGTGAAGTGTATTATGGCTGGTTGAGTTCTGAGGGTTTGTACTCTCATTTCCCACAAGATGATGCATAGTGATCCTAGAAGAGGATCCCTTTTCCATAGAGGCAGTAAGGCCTTCTCCCAGGATAGATTTATTCCTGTTGTATTGCTGCAACTGTTCTGCTAGGCTTTGAAGTTGTTGCTGCACTGCAACCAGGGTGTGTTCCATATTCATCACACTTGCCTGCACACCTTCCTGAGCTTCTTCCAGTTTATCCATTCTGCCATGGATTTGCTCTTCTCCTGCCTGTCTTCTTGCCCTCTCATCGACTAATAATATTTCTGTTTTCTTTTGAATCTCTTGTATTTCCTTAAGCCTAGTTCCATCAGCCATTGCAGACTACAAATGCCAAGGATCGACTGGCTCTGAGGCCAAATGTAACAATATAGCATATTATAGAGAAGAAAGGGGGTGGGAATTAGAGATAGAGAGAAAAAGATGGGAAAATTTGAGCTGAAAATACTTCTTCATTCATAATGAACTTGCAGTACAATCCTTCCCCTTAAACCTAATACAAATCTTGGGAATTTACAAAAAGTTACAAAAATGCAAAAGCAATCAAAAAACTGCAAGATCTCCATGTCCCTTTCCTTCAGCTCCAGGAGTAGAAGCCTGCTTCAAAAAGGGTTCGAACCCAGAACCGCGCCTCTCTTCCTCTTCCAATCAGCTGCAGCCGCGTGGACGGCTGCTTAGTCAATTAAGGCAAAAAATGCAGAAGCTCAATCCCCAATTCTTTCCCTTTTTAATTTGTGCCCTAATTCCTCAAAACGACGTCGCCCCAACTTAAATCAAGTCAGCCCCCAAATTGACTGGAGCCCTCGATCGAACGGCCAGAATCACCCTTCATCGAACGGTCACGAATTAAAGTCGCGTTTTCTCCTTAAAACACAACAGTAACTTACAGGACTAAGTAAATAAAGAGCATAGTTACAGGACTAAATCTAATATTAGGTAAACTTATCGGACCAAATAAATAATTTTCCCTACTTTTTTTAGTAAGAATTTGTACTAATGTTGTTTATTTTTTATTTTTTACTTTTATTTTCAATTAATTATTTATTGTATAATTGAGTTCATGATTTATGCGATATGTCATATATACATTAACTTTTTTTCCTTATGAGCAATGTCTTTTCTTATTTTAAGAGTTCGAACAACTTTTTCACTAGCGAGCATAGACAAATATGAATTCAATCTTATATATATACAAATATTCTAAACCAATTATATAATTTTGTTCTCATAACAGTTTCTCATCACAATTATATGTTTCACTCTTTAATGCATAATTGGTGAAAAATGAACTCAAGATTTCCAAATCATAAAATTTTGTGAACTAATCCTTAATCAAAATATTTATATTTCTAAATTCACAATTTTATTATTTAAAAGTTATGAGATTCTTAACTGATGTTGAACATCCATCAACCATAGAATTTTGTTCCTAATTACTATCAATTTTTTATTTTTAAATTTTATGAATTATTTGATATATATATATATATATGTACAATTGGATTTATAATATATACTAGAAAGAATGACGTGCGATGCACGTGTACAAATATATTTTTAGAAGTATATATCATTTATGTTAAGTTCATGATATTATTCGTATTTTTTTTTATTAAAACATTAGTATTATATAATTATATTTTCAAACAAATTGACAATAATCATTTACATTGATAAGGAAAATATTCAATTCTATTATTTTGTAATTCACTTTCTAAATTTAATTGGTATTATTGAATAAAAAGATATTCCCCAAAATTAAAATTTTGTATTTTGTATATTCACTAATGATTATTTCATTATTATGTATCAAAGAAATTCTAATTTAATAAAATAAATTGATCAATTTTACTTGTAGGTTTTATTATGCCTATTTTCTATTGTTTAATTTTATTTTATTTTTTGTTACATTTTGTATGTGTGTGTTGTATGTTTTCTTTTACTACTATATTTGAATGTCATTTATTTTTAATTGATTGACACTATTACAAATTATTTATTTATTGACTATTGTTATAAAACTATAATCAAATTGGACCATAGTACCAATATTTGTATTATAAGATCCTATAATGTATGTTAATCATATTTCAGTATCAACTTTTTAATATTGTCAAAGCATTATTTACATGCTTTATTATACAAAATTTTATTTTTCACCTTTATAAAAGAAACAATAGATGTAAAAGTAAAACATTCAAAATTATCTAATACTAAAAAAATTAGGTGCTAAGAGATTCACTCAATAGTTGAATTTTCATAAGCAATTTCAATTTAATAGTATTCTATTCAAATACCAATTTTTATTCTCTTTAGTACTCATGCTTTTTAAACTTTTAAGTTATTTTTATTAATTTATTCTTGAACAAATATATTAATCTCATTGGCTTATTTATTTATCATCTTTTATTCTAATTTCAACATAATTAACTCAACTTTTATTTTTTATTTTATTGTACTAAGTTATTCTCAAAATTTATTGATTTTCTTAATATGAAAATGTAATTGTACTAATGTGTTAGTATATAATTGTTATTGTGTTAATATTTACTCACCATTTGACTTTTCTTATTTTCATAAGGGAAAATAGCATTTTTCAGTCCGTAACTTAGGCCCTTTCCATTTTAATTTGGTCCATTGATTTTGGAATTCTCACTTTTGGTCCCGTAATTATTAAAAAGTAGCAATTTTTGTTCCATAACACCTTTCCCTCTGGATATTCAAAAGAAAATGTCATGTGGACATTAAGTGTATAATAGTACAAGGGGGCCAAATGTTACAACTTTTATGCACCTACAATTATGTTAGTTAAATATACTACTCAATAAGATAAGGTTTTACATTAAATTATTTATTATATTACTATTTATACTCTTCCTCAATGTCAATGTCTTGGGGGTGTAGGGGGAGGGTGACATGGTATTTTTTAGCCTATTAATATTGAAATAAAAATAAATTAGTTAGCTCTTTCTTAAATTTCCAATAGCACTTCTAATTTAATCGGAATGATAATTTTTATTTGTAATTAAATTTTGATACTTACTAGTTATTCCATTTTAGAAGAAATTTCTATTTTAATAAAATTGATCAATTTTTATTCGCAGGTTTTATTGTGTTTCTTTGCTATTGTTTGATTTTGCGATATTATGCATGTGTATGTAATATGTTTTCTTTTACTATATTTTGAGTGTCGTTGATTTTTAATTTATTGACATTAAATGATTACAAACTAATTATTTATTGACTATTATTATAAAAGTATAATTTAATTGGACAATATTGCCAATATTTTGTATTGTAAGATCCTAATGTTAATGATATTTCAGCATCAACTTTTAAAAATTGTCAAAGTATTATTTACATATTTTATTACCTTCAAAATTTTGAAATATTATTGTATAAAATTTTACTTTTTGCCTTTATATTGCAATTTTTAATTCTATACGTTTTTAGTTTAACTTCTTAATCTTATTTTCATATGCGTTGATTGGTATAATCTATTTCTTATTTAATAATATATTATGTTACAACTTATTTTTTTATGTCAAATTTGTTGTTGTAATACTTTTATTCTATTAATTAATATAAAAAAAATAATATATGTAAAAGTAAAGCATTCAGGATTATCTAATACTAAAAAATTCAAGTACTAAGAGATTCACTCAATAGTTGAATTTTCACAAGCAATTTAAATTTAATAATATCATATCCATATATCAATTTTAATTTGTAATTAAATTTTGATCTTTATTTATTATATATATATATATATATTTAAGTTTAGATTAGTATTTTATATTTTATCCATGTGTATTTTTTTTTTAAATTTTAAAGTGTCATGGTAAATTAAAACTTTCTTAATATAATTAAGACTTCTTCTAGCAAATAATTGTGTTGAAATATTATTTGACATATTAATTTTTTTTAGTTGAATATGTTATTCATTCTCTAAGTAGTTTAGAGCAATTAAGACTTTTAAATATTTTTCTTATAGAATTTTATTTTTTCTATAACTAATTTTATAATATATTTTTTTGTGAATGTTATTAAAATTTAATGCATGACAGGTCTATGTAATTGGGCACACTCATAGATTCACGATTAGAAGCAGATTATTGAAATTATGTGTAATTGGATTCATTCATGATTCACGATTTAGGTTTTTTATCTTAAATTTATATGGAAGAGGTTTAGAATATTTAGAATTCTAAATAGTTAAAAATTTCAGAATCTATAATATAATGATTAATATTTAAATGATGGTATATTTTTCTTTTCACAATAAAGAACAAACAACTTGGGTATTCACACATTTATATAGAATATAGATATATATGAGTTTTTTTTTTAAAGAAAAAGATGGAACACAAACTTCCTATTTGTCTATTTGCGGGAGAAAGTTGAAATAACTTATGAAATAAGAAAAGACCTATTTAGTTGCTTTTTAATCTTTTTTCTTATCAATTAGTTTATGGTTAATTATAATCTTTTCATTTAATGTATATTCACTATCATGCTTATTTCGATTATTTATTGGTAATTTTTTGCAAAACAGATTAGACTTTACATATATTTCTTATTGGTGAACATTCAAACTTTTATTGCTTTTATTATTTTTTATCATCAACAGATTTATTGAGTTAATGAATGATGTATATGTTAAGTTTGTCTTTTTATTTTCCTTTTGATCAAGGTTTTTCCTTATTATATATATATATATATATGAGTTCTTATTATGAAATCATTTTACCTATATCTTCTTTTTTTTATCACAAACCAACCATAACTTATTTAAATATTAGGCTTTCAAGATTTTGTTACAGAAGGAGGTAGTCGAACGATTAACATAGTTACATAGATCCGCTTGAATAAAATATGACAAAAATGGTGAACATTCATAAAAAAAACATTATCTATCATACATTTTGTTGTGCTCTTGGGCAAAAAATCGACTGACGTTCATTTAATGAAAATTGTAAGATTTATTTGGTGAAAAGCCATGATTTTATCTATTTGAATTATATTTGTCATTTATTTTCTAAATCAACATTATAAAAAAATTTAATGAGATACTTCATAAGCATAATGAACCCATACTTAAACTTTAGTAACTTTTCTTTAAATAATGAAGATGGTTTTTATTAATTTATTTAAATAAAACATAGTTCCATTTGATCTATATATTTTTTGTTTATGTTATTGTAATTGTAAATTTTTATGAATCTTATTGATGTTGGTGCAATGCAATTTTTAAAAAATAATTATTTAAATTTTCCTTTTGATTTATTTTCACATAATAAAAACTTTAATAAAATATAACTCTAATCATATTTACATTAATTCCGTGCATAGCACGGGTCACATGCTAGTTTATAATTATATCAAATCTCATAAGATGCACGGGCCATATACTAGTTTATAATTATATCAAATCTCACAGGAGATAACTGTAATTTTTCCTATTAGATAAGATATCAAGTCCTAAAACCAGATGGCACACAATAGCATAAATTCAATCTATTGCTGTCTCAACCACATGAACTCCACAGGGTTCTTACAACAAGAATGTGAGGTGTCTTTGATACCATTGAAATATGAACTTAAATCCTTTTCTAACACTTCTAACATGATCCACAGAGAAGTTATCACCTTTACCAGCATGACAGAATCACATAGAGGGCCTTATTTGGACAAAAGATTTTAAATCTGTACAACCATTATATGTGCTTCTATTCTGTCTCAATTCCTCCAAAAGAAACCAAAGAAAATTGGTTCAATTCCAAGGTTCAAGAAGAAAATGTAATGCATCATTCAGGAGCCAAATCAGAAGCTTCCATGATGTAGTGCATCTGTGAGTAAGAGGAAGTAACTCACAAGACAACATATACATATTATTTTAGGCAGAAAAAGTACACAGGTTGATAAGTAAGAACTTTAACCCTTGAAGATCTGTAACTCCTCCAACGACGCACGGAGATCAGAACTGTTACATCCTTCAGTCGTTCTGACAATATTAGGGCTGTCATAAAATACAACATCAGTAAGAGGGTAGCTTCTGTTAGCATGGAGTTGGCTGCTAGCACTGCTGCAAACTCCGGTCAGCACTACAGACTTGTGAACACCCCCAAGCAATCCTTCGTAGTCAGTGTCTCCACTTTCCCCAACAAAAACCACCACTTTTGACAAGTCCATACCCCAGCGAAGATACAAATACCTGAAGATCAAGTTTTACATGTAAACATCTGGCTAGAATATAATAGAAGTAAATTGAGTATATCAGATGTTAAGGATACTGCGTGGCTCAAAGAGTCTAGCAAACTATTCCAAACTGGAGGAAACAAGTAATTATTTAATTGATGCTAGAAAGTAAAAATGATTTTCTTGTGATGTAGTTGGTCTAGGGGATGAGAAGTTACAGGAATAATTACAACGCCCATTCTTGAGGTTTGGGGATGAGAATTTACAGGCACATAATTAAACTCATTATTTTTCCGAAAAAGAAGAAAAAGGATATCAAAATTAAAGTGTAAGAAATATTTGCAATTGGTTTATTAAGCACTAAAAAATTTTGACTGAAGTAATTTAGAATGTATGTATTAGTATTATCGGATATAACTTTAAACTTATCACAAGTTAGAAATATTAAATTTTAAGGTAAGTAAATTACAAATCTCAAATGAGCTTGGGAAAATACAGTAAAGCTTCTAGAGACACTAATAAATTTAGACTAACAATTAGTTTAAAATTTATTGATTTATTAAGTAATGATGTTCATGGTATGATAAAAAGTATAGATTATACGTAGAATGTTAATGAATATTAGTGAAGTTATATATGACTTCAGAAACTTTAGAAGGGTTTTTTTTTTTTTTTCCGAACCCGCCTATGTATGGGCAGGGGGTTTTGGCGAGGACCCCTACCAGACCATTAGTGAAGAAGCATCAGAAACTTTAGAAGGTTTATTTGTATTTTCATCAATTTGTCAACTGAGGGATAAAATTGGGTTTTCATTTAACTTTTGTGTTGATGTCAGCAAACTCTGGTAATACCATCAACGGATGTGTGTTTGTCATATGATTAAAATGACAAGGCTAGTAAATGTAATTTTCTAAATTTGAGGGTGTCCATGTGTAATTAGTCCAAACTTCAAGGGAAAGCACTATAATTATCCCTAATTCAGGAGATACCGGAAAACATCAGAGAAAAGCTTCTTTTAATTAAGGTGTTACCGAACCCGAACAGATACGAACACTGGACCTGCTTAGTAGAACTATGTGAGTGAAATTGATAGAACTGATGTTCCAAAAGCAGCAGAATGAGAACATTTGTTAGGTTCCATTTAATAGTTACACACATTACCGTCAATTATAACATCAGTTACCTAGGATGAAAATGGGTGGGGGGTACAGAGCAAGAGAAACTAAATGGATACCTTTTATGAGTGGGAACACCTTAAAACATGTGAAAATTTAATAGGCATCACATGTTGCTATAAGTATGAAACAACACTAATGTCGTTGGTGGTGTGGGATGTCATTCGATTTTTTGTATCTCAAGTACTTTGTATCTCTCTTGCCAATTCAATTTTCCTTATCTTAGGCATCCTTAAAGAAAATAAAAAGGCCCAAGTAGTGTACTAGTCCTACTGATTAGGTCCATCCCTTCCATGTCTTCTGTATCTCTCTTGTCCACAGTCCTATTCTCTTCATCCCCTTTTCCCTTTCGTTTGTTCCACCACGACCATCCACATTAACCCCCACCATGAATCCTTTATTTCGTTTTTCCACTACCAGATCAGCCATTGCTGCTTCATCTCCAAGGTCTGACAACAGCCATTTATCGTCCCTAGCCCCCTACCCTTCCACTACTAACATGCCTGAGTGGTACCTCTTACTCTTCAGATTCTAGAGCAGAGGTTTAAGATTACTTTTAAATGCATGATAATACATTTTAAAGCACCTCACAGTCGCCATGAGCAAACATATTCACTGGAGCAGCAGTTGTCACCAGTGAATTACGCAAAATAGACCATAGCCGTAAAAGCAATCCCAATTACTCATAATATGCAACTGCTTCGTATTAATCAGTCATCAAAAGAATGTGATAGTTAGTACTATGTAGTCACTAGTAGATTTTGATTTTCACTTCTTTTCAGTCAAATACTATTTGTTGGTTAAGGGTCTACATTGTAATGTATATGTTCTCACAACTCAACATATATCCAAGGCAAAACTGATAGCCTTGGGACCGTCATCAAGACTCTTATTTTCCTCTGTGGAAAGAGAGGGATGCTGAGGTGGTGGAGATGTTCCATTAAGGATGATGAAGCAGCCTCTGGTTAACTAAAACTATATAGCAATTGACTAACAATGCACCAAGCAAATGCCACATAATTACAGTATACAAAGGATTTTGATGCCTTATACATAGTCTAGAAGAAACTAATGAAAGAGAATCATATAGACTGCATATAGATGGCATAAACCATTCATAAATACAAAACTCATACCTGAGCGCTTGGGATCGAGAAGCGAGAACTGGAATTACATTGATCTTTCTTCCATTTTGACAATGGATAACATGACAACGTAGTGCCTGAATCCTCATCAACTTTCTTAGTTCTCTTATAGGGGGAACCTGCAACCAGAATAAAGTTGTCAAGTGAAAGTTTTAGTGGAATAATCATAGTCAACCTACAGAAACAAGATAAGGATTCCAGCAAAAATATGAAAAGAACAGTTAGTTACTACTAGCCCCTATACGTCATAAGACACTAAGACCTGCAAACCATTATTCAGATAAAGACATGAAGAAAATATGTGTACCACTTCAGGCTTCTGAACTTTAAAAGAATAGCAATAGTCTGCAGAAGTCTCTTCATCTTCAACAACAATGTGTTCTTCCTTTTCTCCCCTCTTATCTGTTGTTGAAGCTGCCCATCGCACTAAAGTCTTCCTCAACCCTTCACCACCCCAGCGGTATTCAATATGTGAATGATAATATAAGTCCACCACAAACGGGTTATCTTCTGAATGAAGAGATGAGTAATAAAGATCACCACCACTATTGCAAATAAATGCATCAAAGTCAGTGGGGTTGAATCTTTCTGAAATCAGAAAAGAACGTATTTCTGTAATGTTAAAGGATGTTGCTAATATAAACCCAACTGTGCCTTCAGCTCTTTCCTCCTTCACAGCCTCAAAGATCTTTCTGACGCTTTCAGAAAGACCTGCACTTGGATCAGTATCCACAGCAATCACAAATATGTGTTTCCTCCTTCTCAGTGCTGGGAACTTTCCAGCATTAGAATTCTGGTCTCCTTTATCAGTTGACCCAGATTTCTGTGCACTCCTGGCAACACCCTTAGACCATGTCAACACCACATTTTCTAGCTTATTCTTTCGGTCTTCAGAGTCTAAGGAACCATCAAAATTGTCCCTGCTCTCATTCTTATCTCCTTCAAAGGAGAATTTCAAGTTCAAAGATATATCTTGTATATCCCTCAAAGAGTCACTTGGTGAATCTGATTCTGAATTTTCGTCATCGTCATCATTCCTCAACCAACGAGGTTGCCTTGGTTTGCAGCTTGCAATTCTAGAAAGATAAGTTTTACAATGTTCAGGCCATGAAAATAGGTGAATATTTTTTAATCCGTTCGCTCTACACTTCGCCCAGAGATGCTTATCTGCAACCAGCTTCAAAAGAGCATCAGCAACGGACTGCTCATTATGGGGATCAACTAGGAGACCATTGTCTAAAACCTGCCATCAACAGAAGAAACCAGTGTGAGAAGTAATAGTCGGGGGCAAATAGCATGAATGAAATCCTTGTGACTACAAATCAGGTGAAAGAATAAATACCCTGTGTATATCAACTGGGCCACCATTTTTCGTCGCAACAATCGGCAAACCATGTGCTGCAGCCTGTTAATTGCAGCCAACTCATACAGGTTATGTGAACAAAAAAGTCTAATTAACAAATGTATCTAAAATGAACGCATACCTCGATCAGAGTAAGCCCAAAAGGCTCAATAAAGGCTGGATTTATGAAAACACCCTGTATAAATATAAGTTTATGTCAAAGTAAGTTTAATGAGAAGTACAACTAATTTACACGAAGTAAAAAATGGGCATGGGCGACATGGTGCTTCAATGCATGTACCCTGTCAATATTAGATACATGTATCAACATTAGCCCAATTCCTATTTAAACTCTATTTCATAGATATTCTACACCTATTGTGCTCCAGACCTCGGAACCGATAATGCAAGATTCCACACCTAAGTTCACTCAGTAGGTTCGGTCAGTGATTTTACCGCCGTGCTGGTCCTTTCACTTTAATTACTGGCTCAATGGCCTTTTTCTCTATTGACAAATTTGATGAGCATTAATCTGCTTCCATTTGGCACATATACTTCGATGTTGATAAGTCACACCACTAACCTCCTGAGCCAATAAGGCAAGTAACCGAGACCAACTTACAGCCGAAAAATGTAGCACAGGCAGCATCCACGTGCTCTCCAGACATTTTGAGTTATATTTAGGAGTTAATGCAGAGGAAAGGTTAGGACTGGTGGTAGCAGTTTACCCTTCTTGTTTCATTTGGCTGTTCTCCATCAATTCTCAGATTTTTTAAATGTGATTAGTTTCCTTCACAGTAAAATTGTTTTTGGATGAAAATTTGGAATATACTGTTCATAACAGGTGATTGACAACTTGTGCCCCACCTTGTTTCTCAAGACTAACTTTAAAGTATCTTCGGCATTCCTTGAATGGAGATTTGTGAAATTCAGAAACCAAGAAAGGATGGAGATTGAAAACAGGTCAATATCACAGGTGACAATCAAGCCAAATATTGATCCATGGGGAGCCAACCAACCAATCTGAACTATTGATCCATGGAAGACCAACTGAACAAACCTAACATTGATCTGTCAGGGCTTAACCTCCACCAAGAGCTTAAAACTCTGCCTTCAACATTAAATGAGATTCCGATAAACCGACAGCACTATTGATAAGTTAGTAACTTTTAATAACTATGATACCATATCTCTTGCCCATTGATAAACATTTTAGTATTAACTATGCTTCCAAGTAACTCCAATATATTCAGTTGAAATATTCTTCTGAGCGAGAGCGAACGGAGAGCTTGATGTATGCAGCCATCACTACAAGCAATTGAGATCAAGATGAATTGGGACTGTTGAAACTGAAGCTAGAGTTAAATATATATGTTTACCTTGGCTCGTTAGCATAGTTCAGTATTTCATTTATTTTAGATGATTAACAAATATTAAGATAACTATTGCCGAGTGTGTTTATTCGACAGGAGTCCCTTCAGGCCAATATTGATGTGAGCTACATGAGAAAGTTGAGTACCTTAGTTTTTGCTGCTAGACGGTAGATTTCAGGAACATCATTTTGCTTGTGATGTTTAGGATAGGCCACTTGACCATAGAGATCATATTTATCAATCATCTTAAGGATTGATAGAAGTACGGAAGCATTCGTTCCAGACATTTCATCAATATTATCACGGTTACCCATAATCAAAGTCTGCAGAAACCCAAATAAAACAAGTAAAACACCATAACCAAAGCAATTCTTCATACAATGACAAGAAAGTATACCAAAAATTCATTTTTGCACTTTTCACTTACAAGATTAGCAAGCTCCCTCAGTGGTCGACATTCCCCGAATGCTTTGACCAAGGTCGTGAGGTTCTTTTTGGGATCTGGCCTGGCAAGTGCAAGAATCATAGGCTTCCTTGGGTTTGAAAAGAAGCGCATTATCTGCGTATACATCAGTATTAAATACTTGCATAAGCTTTGGGAACACCAAAGAAGTGCAATGTATCTCATAAAAGTAATGAGTTTAGAGGAGGGTCAGAAGTTCCAACCTCTGCCCAAATCAGATGATCCGGGGACTTCCCATCTTCATTTGCCTCGGTTTCAGTATCAATGTCTCCATCATGTGGAATAATGTGATGAAATTCCATTCCGGGTGGAATGACCTGTAGAATAAAACTCATGCTCTCAGTGAAACAGCAATTATTACATCATAATCGCATTGGGAGAAGATATCAAATGGGGGAAAAAAAACATGGCAGGTATAGTTACATATGGTGAAAGAGAACAAATTGACGATAGATCACCAGATTCATCTGAAGCTGCAGAACTAGTTCATGTTAAGAACTTTAATCCTCCTAATTCAAGAAAATACAACAGTCTTACAGTTTTTGGCAGGTCCGCAAACAATGATCGTGAGAACGTACAACTTTCAGTCGCAGAAAGTAGAATGGTTCATCTAATAGATGGTAAATGCATAGAAAGCATTCCTATTTTCGTAGTTTTTTTGGAGTCCTTTGAAACGTAGAAAATAGAATTTTTCTACAAACTAAATACAAAATTTTCTCTGGCATCTCTGTCCAGAAAAAGCACTGTGCTGTTCAGATAAATATTAATAAATTAGTTAACCTCTATATGAGCCGTCCAACCTGTTTCCTTGTTTTTATAAAAGAGTCTACCAACATATAAGCAGATATTACAGATAACCATGGTGAACTTACTATGTGTGATATACTGACAAGAGCAGAACTTTGTCTAAATTAGTAAAACAGTACTTACAACCATGCGAGGCATGAACCTTCCATAACAGCTGACATTACGCTTAATCCTAGCACGTAGCTTACGCTCCAGTATCGGATCAAAACCATCATACAAACGCCACTGCTCCTCTATCTCTTGCCTTGTGCTGGTAATGACTATTTCAGAGGCATCGAGGGATAATTCTTCTGCCTCTATCCTACGCATTATTTTGTAGGTAGAATCAATCTCATCCCTGGACAGTCGGGCTTGTCTCAAAAGTTGTTCCAGCTTATCACGACCCAATGAATGACCAGTGAAAAGCATGGGAACATTCAGAGCACCAGATAAAAGAGCCGCAGAATCGCCTGCATCTGCATAATGCCCATGGATAGCAACAGGCCAGACTGGATGTCCGTCACCAATTTGCTCACCTAGAACCTTTGA
This sequence comes from Sesamum alatum, assembly GCA_034509735.1. Taxonomy (NCBI): domain Eukaryota; kingdom Viridiplantae; phylum Streptophyta; class Magnoliopsida; order Lamiales; family Pedaliaceae; genus Sesamum; species Sesamum alatum. The sequence continues at coordinate 28,429,070 of JACGWO010000009.1, read as the reverse complement.
CATCTGTATGATGTGGCCAAGAGCACCATCAACAAATTCAGGAATATGGGGCCAGAGAAGTTCTTTTGGAACATATTTATCTTTTGGCCCAAAGGGAATTCGAATAATATAAGCACCACTACTTTCTCCCATCTCATCAATCAAGGTTTCTGAATTTCGTGGAGGAAGCATCTCCGTGGGTTCGCCATAGCTCCAGTCCACTTCTGGTGATGATACTTGTCTAGTAAGCAAATCAACACGATATACACCTGGCATTGAAGCTAAAGCCCGTGCCAGTTCAACAACATACTTTACCTGAAGAAAACATACAAGAAAATTGTCTCCATCAATAAAAGGAAGTCATAGATGACCCAAGCAACGACCACTGGCCTCTGTATATAGCAACTCAGAAAATAAAGCATGCTTATATGATAAAAGGAAACAACTTTAGCAATGAGATAAAAGTTCCATGGAATCAAATGTAACCTGACCACCAGTATCCGAGTCACGACCAAGCTCCATGTTTTCTCCACGTATCAGACCATGAAGGCTGCAAGAGAGCTAGCGTCAGAAAAGGCATGTAATTAAGTTATAATATATAGTTTCTGGATCATAATATTTGGACAGAGGCAACAAATAAGATTATCATGAATGCTGAAATTTAAATTATGTCCCTTGGCTTGGCAGACTTAATATGCAGAAGTTTCAAGTGATCAATATGTGATTTAATTTGGAGGAAAATTAGAAGCAAACAGAGTACCTGCTAACATGTGAAAATACGTCATTAATATGAATTTTTTAATCACAAAAGAAAAATTCAAGAGACTTGCATCATACCTAATCAATACAATGTACAACTTTTTTCCCTTTTGTTGACTGGTCCAGGCCTCCATAGTATCAACAGAACTGATTCTAGGCAATCTACCTCTATTACTTTCACCATGAGCTGAAAGGTCACTGACGGTATCTCCTTTTTCCCCCTCTGACAAGTCTTCAGACATATCAGCAACTGCTTCTCTGCGCCCTCTTTCACGTTCAAGACGGCGTTTGGCCATCCTCTGGGCTTCCTCACCCTCAAGCTACAGAGATTATTATTGTCAATGAATGGAATGGTGACAATCAGCATAGTATTGGGCAGTGGTCAAATTGAAGTTTTAAACAATAAAAACAGTACAAACAAGTTCCAAATGAAGCATGCTCTAATGAAAATGGTAAGATTTCAGCCTACCCTTCAATGCAAAAGATAAACAGAGGAAATATTAGTCATAATTAGAAAGTAAGAAGTGAAACAGGGGTGTGGCATTAATTCTGGGAGAAATTAGATGCATATGGGAATAAGTAAAGGAAAATACGGAGAAGTTTCAGGACGCAACAAGTCAAGTCATATAAGGAAATGAAATCAATGGAAAAGACATTCAAGTTGTTGTAATACAGCAAAAGATTGTCATCATGCGACAGTGTGGAGTATTAATGGATCAACTTTTGATCATATCTTTCATAATCTCGAACCAAAAAAATGATACTGGACGTATGGCATGAGGCATCGGCGTAAAGAATGCTGAGAAATCTCATGCCAAAAAGCATTTTCAGCATGCCACAGCAATAATGAGTAAGGTTGTTATCAAGTATTTTACTTCTCAGGTGTATGTCAACCTGACGGAACTCAATCATGGAAGAACAGAAATCAAACTTTTCCATTTCAACATCAGTAAAAGTACCCAACTAAGCAAGACCTTACTAACTATCAAAAAGTTTTGCATTCATAACTTTACAAAATTTAATTTGACACCAAAGGCAATCTCAGTATTACAAAATCTATTTTAACACCAAAAAAGATTCTCAAATCAGCTTTTACACTTGATTCGCCACTAATCCTCACATTCTCAAGAAAGCAACATTTCACTACATTTTCAAATCTACCATAGAAACATCGGTTGATCCACCCTACGAACTAAAAACAATCATAGAAAAGCACAACTAGGTCCAAACAATTAAATCCTTGATTAAAACACCCAAGCAAACAAACACCTGCTTCTTTTGGCGGGCCAAATTCCAAATCCGCCAGCACATGTTCTCCAGCCTTGTGTTCCTTTCCTGCGGACTTCTGGTCGCTTGCGCCTACATAAAATTCAGCCACATGCACGCATACATCAGACATACAAATCCCAGAAACAGAAACGCAACACAAACACACCAGACCCAAAATCAAACGTACTCGGACCCACGAGCGGTGGAGATCGGTCTCATCGAACCCCGTAATCACTTCTTCCACAAAGTATCGCGTGGGGCTGAACCTCCCCCTCTCCCGCAGCAACAGAGACGATTTCACTTCATCGATTCCGGGTCCGACGTCAAGAATCGCCTCAAGGTAACTGTTTATCCAATCATTTCCCGCCATTCCCGGCACACCGACTACCCGCGTATCAGTGCGTGCAAAATCGAGTTGAATTTGTATTGTGAAAGCGTAGAGAGAAAGAGATGGAGTGGTAGGATTTATGTGGAGGTGGTGATAAGGACAGTGAAATCGAAAATAGAAATTGTTTATAGAGAGATTCTGGGAATATTAGCGCAGAGAAAGAGCTCCTACATTTGCTGCTAATATATAGTACCCTTGTTTTTTTCTTTTTCGTTTTCTTTCTTTCATTTTTTTCCCATTTTGGCACTTTTACTTTCTTTTTTTTCCTTCCTTTTTTTTTCTTTTTTGGAGTATTACTGAAATTTCAAATTTTATGTTGATGATATTTTGTGTCCCAACTCGAGATGCATTGAGGGGTCTAGCTCAGAATTGAATTAACCCAATAAAAAAATAGGTTGGTCCGATTCATACGTATTTGGGATCGGGTCAATTTTGGGTCGGTTCCAAGTTATTGATACTTGGAACTGGCCCAGCCCAGTGGTCCAAGACTTCTTGGGCTAGGGTTGGTCGGGCTTGTTGAGCCATTTTTGTTTCTTTTAATAATGCATGACATATCATTTTTATTTTTATTTTAGATTTTTTTAATACCAAACACCACATGTGCCTAGGCGGGGGGATTGGCATGAACCCCTATCCGTTTATTAATCTCAAAAGAAGAATGTCTTTATACACTCTTAAAGCAGTAAATGAAGAGTACTTACACCCTTTACACAAATGCCCTATCTGAAAACAATAAAAAAATTTATACTAACAGGTGTTTTATACTTTTAAAACTTTAAAACAATCTTCATTGGTTTACTTCTAAATTTCTAGTAAATTAATTCATTAATACTCTTCGTTTAATTTTAACAAAGTTTATTGTACGTCCTTTTTGGATTTGTTATTATCTAACTTTATTATTGTAAGCTTGTTAATCAAATTATTATTTAAGTTTATCATATAGTCTTAACTATTTTTTCTAGTCATAAATATTTGTGTGATTTAATTTATTATTTATTTATTTCATAAAACAATCACAAAGAAATTGTTCCAAAGAATACCTCAGTTTCATAAAGAAAAAATAAAACATGCACATACTGACCTATCTAGGGGCTTGGTATGAACCTCAACCTGAGCGGTCCATTTGTTGGGCTTGAGTTAAATAATGGGCCCAAATGGGACCCATTTAAAGGTCCAGGACCAGCCCAAGAGCGGTTATGAATAATAATGGGTCGGTCCTGGGCCGAGCTTTTTCGAGTTGGTCCGTATTAGTCCTAGATCAAGCCCGCCTACTGTGCACATAGAGTCTCAACCCTTGAACTAAATGTATACTAGTCGTCGGGTACACTCGATAAGTGTGTGAATTAAATAAAATAAATCATATTTATGTATGAGTGAAAAACTTATTGAGTACAATACTATTTTATCGTAAATTTAACGAAATAAAAAAATTATAAATGAATTTTTTGAATTTGATAATATCTTAGTGGGTACAACATCTCTACTTAAAACCTCTCATTCTTCACTTTACAAATGCAATATTTGATTTGGCAACTTTGAAAGTGGAGCTTACGTTTTGATCTCCTTCGATGTTGACTCGAGCCTTCAATAACGTTAATTCGAGGATCTTTCGACTTATTTCTAAATTAAAATATTATAAATTTGGAATATTTGACTTAGACTTGAGTATTTCTTGATGGAATCAGTGCTTCGATCTGTGAATTTGCATTATTTCTACAACCAACGCCGTGACTTTTGTCCTGAACGATGTGGATCTCTTGAATTTACACTAGAGGAAATTTTGGAACTTCTTAAATGTTCTCTTGGTACATTATCACTTGTGTCTTGGTTTGTCTTCTTTTCTCTTCACTTGTATGTTTTTGTCTCTTCATTTGTATCTTCACTTGTGTCTTGAGTTATATCTTCTTGTCTCTTAATTTGTGTCGTTACTTGTGTTGAGTTGTGTGTTTAATTGTTGGAAAAATACCCCCATTTATAGTTATGCAGTAAAAGACTTTCTCATATTTACTTGATGAAGTGGCGATTGAATTGGCGTTCATGATTTGTTTGGTATATGTTTCTTTAATTAGAGATGTGATATATATATATATATATAATTACCAAAAAGTTGTTATTTGCTTTCTTTGTTGGAAAAATGATATTTAAATTGCCTTAAATATTTCAATTGGAAGTACTCCATACATAGCAATATCAAATTGTAACCACGAATTAATATTTTATTTTATAAAAAATATAAAATTAATGAAAAAATATATTGGACATGTCAATATGTATTTGACAATAAATTTTACATTCCTACAATTTTTTTTTTGTCTAATTAAATAAAGATAACGTAAATAATTGGTCAAAATTGACAAAAATAAATTAATATTACATGTGCATGACTACAAAATTATGAAAAGGGTTAATTGGTTAAAGAAATGGATATCCTACAAATAAATAATATGTATAAGGGTACTTTCATCGTTAAATATTTTGTCCCCCAAATTAGTTACTCTAAAGATCACATTTTTAATAAATAGTATAGATAGACATACATATATACATGCAGAGTTCCTTTTCTCTTGTGCAAATAAAATTTTAGGTGGTTTCGGCTCCAACGCATCATGGCTAGGCAATGCCCTCAAAATAAAAAATTGCTGATAGAGATATTTGATAATTAGTCATCAACAAGATTTCTAAATAATTGAGTTGTAGCCAATTATATACGCTAAGAGAGTGAATGGCTAAACTTATTTAAAAGGTTTTATAAGTTCATATTTTCTATATAATATTTTTAGAGCTTAGATGTTAAATTTTAGGGTAAATTACAACTACTTCTCTTAAGGTTTGGCATAATTATAAGGGTTAATTACACTTACACCCCCTCTGAGAATGTATAATTACACTTTCCCCCAAAAAAGTTTTGAAATTACACTTACACCCCCTCCGAAAATTCTCTGTTTACACCTGACCCCCATCAGTTAGAGTTTGGACGAAAAATGTTCACGTCAACAAAAATAATTACACAGATTTTTAATTTTTCCCATTATTTAACATTCTCATGTATATTTTTGTACTTATAAGAGGATAAGTGTAACGTATATGTATGGAGTGAGGCCAATATTATTATATTTTTTCCTTATAAGTACAAAATTATTGCACGAGAATGTTAAATGAGAGGTAAAATTGAAAATTTATGTAATTATTTTTGTTGAAATGAACATTTTCCGCCCAAACTTTAACGAATGGAGGTCAGGTGTAAACAAAGAATTTTTAAAGGGGTTGTAAATGTAATTTCAAAACTTCTTTGGGGGAAAGTGTAATTATGCATTTTCAGAGTGGGTCTAAATGTAATTAACCCTAATTATAAATATCTCATCGTTGTTTGAAAAATTACAAATACCCCGCTAAGGTTTGTAATTTTTAACCAAAGACCCAAAATTGACCATTTTACCCTTGAATTTTTAGTTAAAATTGTAGAAAAATCAATCGAGGCAAATTGCATTATTTCTCCTTTGTGTAAAAAAAAAAAAAACTTAAGAAACCTCTCCCTACACATTGTATTCCAAAAAAATTCAATTTTTTAAAAAAATAATTCAGTTTGTAAAAGGGCATTTTGGTCAGTTCACCTGTAAAAATGGATGAAAATGGATTATTCGTTAGATAATTACATACCTCAAGGGGGTATTTATAATTTTTCAAACAACGAGGAGGTATTTGTAATTATGTCAAACCTTAGGGGATGTAGCTGTAATTTGTATATGTAATTATGTCAAACCTTAGGGGATGTAGCTGTAATTTACCCTAAATTTTATTTTAAAAATAAATAGTTGAAGTGTTTGAATAAATAAGATGACTGAACTTATGAGATGTTAGTACTGGTATTAATTAAAGAATAGGGATAATTGCATAAAAACCCCCCAGTGTGTTCAAAATTCAGCTAAAAACCCCCCGTGTTAAAAATATAGACAAATTTTTTTTTCATGTTTTTGGAAATAATGCATACTCTCCCTTATCGTTAGTTGCCACTAACGGTGTTAAATTTTTCACTGATGTGCCCGTTATGCCCTTGCGTTATTAACCATTGATCTTCAACAATGTAAAATGAATGGTCCAGATTTTAAGAAAAATTTAAAAATATATTATATGTTTGTATATACAATTAATATATAGTAACATATATATACAAAATACATATATATATATATATATTAAAACATTGGGCGACGTCGCCGCCGTCGGGGACGACGGCGACGTTGATCTAGAAGGGGCGACGGAGGGCGACCTCCATCGCCCGTCACCCCCTTTTTCAGGGCGACGGAGGTCGCCCTCCGTCCAGATCCAGGGCGACTGCGCGTCGCCCCCCTTTTGCAGGGGTGACGACTGTCACCCACTTTTTTTCTTTTTTAATTTATTTTAATGTGTTTTTTTTTGTTTGGTAAATTTAATATGATAAATTAATTTAATTATGTATTTTTATATTTATTTGTTGTAATTTATTTAGATAATATGCAAGTAATTATATATTTAAATATAAAAAAATTATTTTTTATGTTTATTTACTGTAATTTATTTAAATAATATAATTTTAAAAAATATAATTGACTATAATTTATTTTTATTATTATAAAATACGTATAATAATTTAATTTGATGTAATAATATTTTATATATATAATATTATGAATATGAATTTTTTATTATTTATTATATTTTGATTAGCAAAATTGGAAAAGGCTAAAGAAATCAATTAAAAACAATAAAGAGATGGATAATTGTATAAGATAGGGGTAATTTTGTCCTTTCAAAGTGGTCAAAGGCTGAAAATATGTCAAAATGGTATCCCACTCTCATTTGTCGCGCGTGTAGGTAACTCTCCGTTTTTTTAAACGGAGAGAGTTTTTTTTGCAGGGTTTATAATTATAGGGGGTCTTTTTTGGCTATTTATTTAACACAGGTAAGTTTTTAGCAATTTTCATATAACACAGGGGGCATTATGCAATTTTCCCTAAAAAATATTGTTAGGATTTTAAAAAATAAGTTGGGAACTCCTTCCGTTTTCATAAGAGTTTGTAAACTCCTAATTACATTTTATTTTTAGGTAAATGCTACATTTCGTCCCTTAAGTTTCCGTTTAGAATCACTTTAGTCCCTCAAGTTCATTTTTTGACTTTAGCATCCTTAAACTTTAATTTTTGTCTCAGTTTGGTCCCTCTAACCATTTTCCGGAGAAAATGTAACCGGATTTTGACTTTTTAGAGGGTAAAATGGTCAATCAAAGTTTGATTTTCACTACAGTCCCTTAAGTTTGTAAAATGATCAAATTAGTCCTTTTTTAAGTGAAAAAATAACTCTTTTATATTTTTGTATGTTTAATATGATGTAATTATGTTATGCGAATAATCAAAACTTCGAACTCTTGTGAACATAATAATAACATATTGCTTAATTTAAAATAAGCGGTCTTTTTTTTTTTCATTTTCAGTTGTTAAAAAACATCAAAATTATGAATTAATTTTATAAAACTTATCTAATTGGAAAATATAATAAAAAACATCTACATCAATAATTTTTTCTTATCTTAAGTGTTAGAGATTAAGTTTAGAAAAGTTAAACTTTAAAAATGTTTATTGAATGATTAGAGTTTCGAATAGAAATTTGGTGGAATATGCTTTTGAACTAGATTTTTCGATATATATATACATCCCACCAACTTTTTGTTCAAAACCCCAATTGTTAATATTTCATAATATTGTTAAAATTTATTTTCTTAGACTTATCTTTAAGCCCTAAGATTAAAAATTACTAACTTAAATTTTTTTTATTATATTTTAATATTATATAAATTCTGTAAAATTTATTCATAATTTTAATTTTTATTGTAACTTCAAAAAATGAAAAAAGAGAGACTATTTTGGTTTAAGTTGCGTAATATATTATTATTATGTTTACAACATTTCAAAATTTTAATTATTCACATAATATAATTACATCATTTTCAACATATAAAAATATAAACAAAAATAGTTTCTTGGTTAAAAAATGGACTATTTTGACAATTTTATAAACTTAAGGGACTAAAGTGAGAAAATCAAAACTTAATTTGACCATTTTACCCTCCAAAAAGTTAAAATCCGGCCACATTTCTGCCAGAAAATGGTTAGAGGGACCAAACTGGGACAAAAACCAAAGTTTAGAGATGCTAATGTCAAAAAATGAACTTAAGGGACTAAAATGATTCTTAATAAAAACTTAAGGGACTAAATGTAACATTTGCCCTTTATTTTTTTAGCTTATCAGCTCTTTTTTAAAACAAAATTACTAAATATTTTATAGTATCTTATAAGCTCACAAATCTGTGGGTGCTACCGCTACTTTTCGATTAGTCTATAAAAAAAAAAAAAAAACTTTCCAACATCTTGTAAAATATTTTTAAAATCTTATAAGTTATTTCATAAAATTATAACTAATTATTAATATAACTAATTAATTTAAAATACGTTTACTTAATTTGAAAGAAATCATATATTATAATGTAGTTATTCTAAGACTTCGAGTCTTAATAAACACTATAGATTACAGACGATGAAATAATGTGAATTATTATATTGGATGGTGAAATAATGTGATTAATCTATAACTCCTTCAGTACCTCATACAATATGCTAATGACAATTATTTCATAAAATTAATGGGGAGCATTTATTAATTTAGGTAAAATGTACTTTTTGTTTGGTGTGCCCTTTCCAAAATATAGGCAAAATTGCAAATTTAGTCCCATAGGTTAGGCCCATTTTAAATTTGACCCCACGCTTTTTTGAAATTTTAATATTAGTCCCATGTTTCGTTAAAAATAACAAAAATAGTCCCAAAATTTGCATAATACATCCTCCCCACTAACGCCGTTAAATAATTAACGGGGCTTCTGCACGTTAGGGAAATTGGAGGAGAAATGAGACCAAAAAAATGGATTTTTTCGCTATTTTTCACTTATATTTCATTTTTTCGCTTTGTGTTTACATTATTATGATTAGGTTGGCAGCCATATATTTTTGTCAACTTTCAGGGATAGGTTTAATTGCTTCTTTGATGAAGTGTTTAAGTGTTTTTGATGGTACAAGAACAATGCCATTACTTTTGTCGTTTGTGACTTGGCAAAACAATTGATGAAATAGTTTATGGCTACTTCAACAATAGCAAAAAAATGAAATATAAGTGAAAAATGTGAAAAATAGTGATCAATAGAGAAAAAATAAAATATAAGTGAAAAATAGCGAAAAAATCCATTTTTTTGGTCTCATTTCTCCTTCAATTTCCCTAACGTGCAGAAGCCCCGTTAATTATTTAACGGCGTTAGTGGGGAGGGTGTATTCTGTCAAATTTGGGACTATTTTTGCTATTTTTAACGAAATATGGTACTAATATTAAAATTTCGAAAAACGTGGGATCAAATTTAAAATGAACCTAATCTATGGGACTAAGTTTGCAATTTTTTCCCAAAATATAGGAGTATATATATACGTCTCCCAAGAAAAACTGTGTTTTACGTCTCGTAAGTTACTCCTTTTATAATTTTAGTCCTATTATTTTTTAACTCACTACAGTGATCTCATAACTCTGAAAAATTTACAATTTTAGTTTCAAGCATTAATTCGTTAATTTTTTACCAAAACAACATGTGTATGGCACAAGCTCTTTTTAAGTTTGAGGGAAATAAAAACTGTTTTCATTAGAAATTTAATAAAATTAAGGTTTGGGACTAATATATGTATACATATATATTTTGTTATAAAATGTAATGTGTGAGTTCAAAAATAATGAAATTAAAATTGCAAAGAAACTAACTTGCGAAACGTGAAATGCATTTTTCCCACCATTGGCACTATTGACAGAGAATATAGCACATATCATGTCTTTTCAGTGTCGGAAACGAATTATTTTTAATTAAATAATTGTGAATTTGATTCTTTTTATTGATATAAGACTATATTCATGAATAATTTGTAGTACTCGTGCAAGTGAGTTATGATTTCTGCGCTCATTAATGTTTGGAGAGTATGCCACTTAAACTTATACTGTACTTTAGATTGTATTGAGTTTTTGATAGAATACGACTCGTTACATCGTCCAATATATACATTTAAATTCAAAGGTTGATTCAATATATATATATATATATATCTACACTATTATATAAAAGAAACTCCTTTTTTACTCACAAATGATCGTTAATGATACCGCTACACCATTTTTTTGTAATGCCAAAAATAACTCTCAACTGATATGATAACTACTTTATTCAACTTTCCAAATTTTATATTAATTGATAAATTACTTTTTTCTTCTTTTCGTCTTTTTTTTAATGTGACGTGGTAGTTTATATATTTTACTTTTATTTATAATATATTTTAAAGGAAATTTTTTTATTTATAGACACGCAGAAACGGTGTGTCACGACGGCTAGTCATTTATTATTCAAACTAATAAATGATATTCATATGAGACAAAGAAACAACAATTTACTATAAAAATAGACATAAACACGTTGGATTTGAACTCACAAATTTTTTTAATTATAAGGCCTCGATTTCACCGATTGATTAAGACCTTGTTGGCTAGATGGTTTTTATAATTAATTTAAAAAAAAAGATGATTTTGATAATTATTCTTCAGATTTAAAGACTTTTTCATTGCGAAGCAACTGGTCAAGAAAAGTCGAGTAGATGGGATTATTCTGAATAGATGCTTTTCATAAATAGAAACCTTCATTAGGACAAAACCATCCCATTCTTAAATGGCTGGATCATGAGATGACTGACACCTAATGTCATCGATATTAAAAAATTCTATGAACTTAATTATTTGTTAAGCATATAAGTTAAATGTGTGTTGTTTTTTTTTTTTTTCCTTATTTTTGTTATTTTCTAAGACCCAATTCAATTAGTTAGAAAAAAAAACTAAAAAATATATAAAAATTTCGAGCTACACTCGAAATAATTCAGCTTCATTCTTTTAATAATTGAAAAATAATGTTCACATAAATTGATATAAATACCCATATCTTTTGTGAAATTTGAACCCATAATTTTTTTTTTGAACATAAAAAAGATAGTAGTATATATTATATTAGATCAAAAGATATTACATTAGGAGAAGCTGTTCGCCTAATTGAAGCAATAGATATATCTAATTTTACAACATCTTCAGCAAAAGTAGGCGGTTCATAAAAAACTTGTAGTGCACTTCTAGTCATAGCAGTTGTTCGGGCCAAAAAGTCAGCTGCTCTATTACCCATAATTTTAAATTTATTTATGAGAGGTCATCTTTAAGCACTAAAGAGGGACTAATCAGTAATTTGGACTAAAAAATATGATTGTGCAGCTCTACTTCAATCAGCTTTCGAATAACATTCCTTTTCTGCCCCTGAAACTATTTTTATTCACCATCATGTTTGGCTCGATAAGCCTGGAGCTATAGTGTTGTCTTTGGCATGATATGTCTGGAGCTAAGAATTTTTAATCCATAATAATAGATTCACTATACTTATTTGAATAATTCTATGTTTCAGATGATTTTAAATTCTTCAAATCTCATTTTGAACTATTTTTAGTAGTAATAGTGTGATGAATTTCGAATCCATCTAATATTGAGTCATTTGATTTTTTTATTTTTTATTTTTATCTAAATCCGTTGCTCAAATCTAAATTTGTTCATCCAAAATAAAGCACCAAAAAACATTGAAACTTAATTCCGGGTGATTCAGATCATATTACAAAGTAGTCTTCAGTTATTTCGTACAACAAATTAAATATTAAATTTTTTGAACGAATTGAATATAAATATGTGGATTTAGGATTATTGAGTCATCAAAATTGGAGACAAAATCCTAGAATAAAAAACCCCCCATTTTCTCAATAACATGAAAACAACGTAATTGTCGAAAGTGGGGCTCCATAACTATAACTTCATGGGTTCGAATCCATCAACTTATAAGGTATTATTCTACCATAATAGTAGTTGTTAATTAGATATAATTATATGATATTAATGATACATTAGCATATAATTATTATAATTGCCAATAATTATTAGATATAAAAACTGATATTAATAATTATAATCAATTTACTTAATAAATAATATTTCATCACTTTTACTAAAAAAAATTACTTAAAAACATCTGGAGAAAGTTTAGTTAATTTTTATATGAAAGATGATTGACGGAGAACATGTCAATCCCACTATTTAATTCAATTTATATTTCCTTAACGTTTTGAAGATTCTGGTACTTAGTTCGAGCTAGTACTTGAATTTATGAGTTAATGAGCTATTGAGTTATCTCTTTAAGAGCCTTTTCCTTTTTCTAATAGTCTTTTGAGGAGCTTTAGAAATTTCTAAAGAGTTATAAGAAATACTGGTACTCAACAGAACCCGAACCATTGTTCGAAACTGCCTTTAGCATCCGTCACAGGATGAGGTCCAAAGTTCCGCTTCGATTCACCTCCGGGATGGGCTTGAATTGGAAAATCTGAATTAAAGCTAGAGCAAAAGCAAGGGGAGTGACTGATTCCTCGTCCTCATTGATGCGTCCGGATTCTTGATTCAGTTGTTGATCCGGAGGTTCTATTAGTCCCAATAGTTTCTTATAACTTTTTAGAACTCTTTAAACCTCCTGAAAGGACTATTATAGAGCAGAAAAAGAAGATAAAGAGGTAATTCAATAACTCTATAGCTCTAGCATCTAACTCAAAGCTCAAACAGCTAGCTCATTAACTCATAAATTCAAGTCCGGGCTCAGGCATCTAGCATCTAGCTCCTACCTCCTAGCTCATAGTCCGTTGTTGTAAATTCTTTAATTGGTCCTCTCTGTTGCGTGGCACCATTTTACTTACTTGAGGTCATGTCCAATCTGAATCTTATTGCGTGTCAGAAGCTTGGATTAAATATTTCCATATGCGATCAACTAACTTTGGGAGCATTTATTGGAGCCACGAAAAAAAATGTGATTTTTTTTATTATGATTAATTATAATAGTTATACGTAATTTTTTATAACAAATATTAATTAATTATAAATGTGCAACGTTTATTAGTCGTTGTTTCCATAAACAATGTCAAAACATTAATTACAGCTAAAAATTATGATAAATATTTTGACCATAGGTAAAACTATGACAAATATTAATTGGTCATGATCAAAACTAAGTTTTCACATTGATTTTGTTTGACTATGGTAGACTTAAATGCATTTTTAATTTTGTAACTTAGGTCATTTGACGTTTTCGTTCTTTAATTTTTTTAGGGTAGCATTATAATCCTACATTCGCGATTTTAGTCCTTTTCCCGCTGAAGTTCGTCCTTCTTGACAGTGGAGGTGAACCCTGGCAAAAAAGGATCGAGATTGTGACAATTAAAAAGATGCAGATTCAAAAAGATATCTTAAAAGGTTAAAAAGGCAAAATTACCAAATAATTTAAATTGCGGGGACCAGAAATGCATTTAATCTTATTTTCAATATGTAGAGATATTACCAACTTCACTGCAATTGGATATGGATTTTCCCTACAATTTTTTTATTAACATGGGTGTCAAAGGCCATCATTTGTATATCAATAAGGTCGATTGGTTACAATTAGAAAGTGGAGAGTTCTATCTGACAGTTTTCAAATGGTTTTATTGCAACTTCAAGTTTGTTTATTTTGTTTTAATTTATGTTTTCATATATACATTGGATCATGACAATATATTCTATTTTATTATAGATTACATTTACTTTTCTAAATAGGGTAAAGATCAACAAATTAAATATTCAACTTTGATGTTTTAAGGTGTGAGATTTCTACGTTGAGCCTTCATCACATATTAGCTAATGTAGATCAATTTAGTCTTCTTCAAGTGAATTGTGTTGTGAATATTGTGTGATTTAAGTTTATATTATCTCAAACATTTATCACAACATATAAAATGCAAGTACAATAAATTATCATAGTATATAAAATGATGAAATAAACTAAATACAACTCGAAATTAGAAAAAGTTTCATTGATGGAGAAATACAACACTAGTCGTTGTTCTAAACTCATGATTGCATCCCTACGTGCAAGTTTTAATCACTGATCATAACTCCAGAATAAAACCCTATTAGCTTTCAATAGTATCTCATCTCATGTGCACAACCACAAGAACACCACAAACTAATCCACTATCGCATTGCCAAAACTCTCGAAATTTATGGGCATATGAAATATTTTTTCAAACTCATAAACTAGACAAGAGATCAATCCCTCTGTGCCAAATGAATAAGATAGCAACCCTTTAAATAGATGAAAATAATTTGATCGTCATAAAAATTAAATCAACTAATTAAAACTCATAATATTATAATAAATCTATTATTAATGAACTACATAAATATAAAATTATAATATTGAAATACTTATTAAACCTTATAAGATAACAATTAAACCATTATAAAAAATGACCATAAATCTCAAATATATATTAAATTAAATTGGCACATTACATTGAAATAAAGTGTTGCAAATAATTTGAAAATTAAAAAAAAATTAAAATTTATTTCCAATAAATTATTGGATGGAGAATCTCCACCGCACAAAATTCATGTCCGAATGCAATATGATATCAATTAGAATCTCTCGTATGTTAAAAGTATTGACAAATAGGAACGGTTTTTGGCATGCATTAGGGGTACCGTTCCTAATTACCTTTGTACGTATAAATTTATAATTTTTGCATTTGGAACACCTTATAAATTTTAGGAACAACAACATCAAAATTAAATCGCGCAATTAGGAACGGTAGTTAGAACACATTTTTGAATTGTCACCTTAAGTTGTAGATACAATTTAGCATGGTGTCTGGAATACAAGTAGGAATGGTAAGTTGTAGAGATTAGGACCGGTAACTGGAATGTATTTTCTCGCGTTCCTTAGGAATGGTTTTTAGCACTCTAACTTTAGAATATCATTTTGGACTGATTTTTGGTATTGTCTTTAGAACGAAAGCCTAACCACGAAAGAATTGATTTTGGAATACATGTAAGCACGGTACGTCTCGTCTTTAGGAACGGTTGGCTTGTAATTTTTTGGAATGGTTATTTCATCGGCATTGGGAACGGTAAGTTTTTTAAAACAGTCAAATATAGGAACGGGATATGGCGCTGATTCAACGTCTAAAGTACCGTTCCTAATTAATGAATTATTAATTTTTTTATAGTAATAATTATTATCACTTAAATATAAATTAAATTATTAATAATATTTTGATTATATAATTAATATTTAAATAAAAAAATGCATAATTTAGAAATAAAAGTTATATTAAATATGATTATTATCCGATTTAATTACAAAAAATCAAAATAAAAAAAAAACATAATCTACTCCTCGTCCCCATCGGCCTCGTCCATCTCGTCAATGTCTGGAAGGGTGGGGTCTCTAGGAGGCCGTGACGGGCCGGCGCCGGAGTGACTAGTCTGCGTGGCCTTCATCATGCCCATCAGGTCCATCATCATCTCCTCGAGGCGGACCATCCGACCCTCCATGTTTGACGAAGGCGCTGGCTCTGGCGCGAGCGTTGGCGGTGGCGGTGGCGGTGGTGATGGCGAGGTAACGGTCTGGTTGAGACCCAGGGCCTCAGAACCAAGACCAAATACCCGGCCCTTGTTCTTGCCCCCGACGCAAGTCAGCCACATCTGCTGCTCGGTCTGCGCCATCGAGCCCTCTGATTCGGAAGCAGGATCCCCAGGATTGCACGGGGCCTGAGACTGATGATCCTCCATCATCTTCTGGAACATCTCCTGCAAAAATAATTAGAATAAATTAGAAAATTTTCAAACATTTAAGAAAAATAAACTAGAATGTATTAAGTACAACTTACCGCCACCTCCGCTGCCCTCAGCCCGCTCCAGCCGCCGTCGGCCTTCTTCTTGTAGCATCTGGAGAATAACTCTATCTGCTTCACTGGCCGGCCGAGCTGCTCTTCCCGTAAAAAGAAATGGGAAACAGTTATTACCATTTTAATTTAATAGTAATAAATAATTGAAATAACATTAAATATCTTACCAATTTCCGCTTGTGCATACCGACGGAGACAGATCCCCCATGGTACACAGTAGCGGATGCGGCTGGGTTGGTGTTCCGGTTCGCCTTGTTCTTCTTGCACTCCTGCTTGAACTCCAAGGACTCCCAGTACATGAGGAGCTGCTGCCAGACCTTGTTCGCAAGCCATAGAGGCTTCTACAGGGACTGTTTGGCGAGGACGAACTTCTTCCTGAGGAACTTCCCCACCCAAACGTGGAAGATCTTGAACATCGACTCGTCGTCGGCGTCCCACCTGTACGTCATCTGTATTAAAAAAAAAAAATACATATATTATAACTTAGATTGTTAAAATATTTAAAAACAAAAATTAATTGCCGTTACCTTCAAACTTTCAAACCAGAAATGTTGGTGCTCAGGCGGCACCTTGCGCAAACAGCCCCAAGGATAGGGATAGTGTCCTCGCACGACCGCGTACATGCGCTCGTGGATCTTCCGATCATAACTGAAATTATAAAATTATTAGTATGACATAAAAATATTAATTACAAAAAAATATTAAAAATAAAAATATACCTCGCATCGGCGAGTGTTATGTACTGGCGCGCGGATGGTGGTGGGAGTGGTGGGGTCGGTGGGGGTGGTGGTGGTGGGGCAGCCCATGGACGGGCCGGATTGACCGCCGGTGCAGTAGTGGATGGTCCGGGCTGCTGATCCGGCGCAGCGGTAGACGCACCGGGCTACTGATCCGGCACAGGTGGTGCGAGTGTCTGCTCTGCCGGTGGTGGTGGTGGTCGGACACTACTTCCCCATCCTGGGAAGCAACACCGGCCGGCTGTATAGCCGGTTCGCCGCGACCGCGGCCACGTCCACCTCCTCGAGGTGGAAAATCCCGACCAGACATGATCTAGAATTTCTTTTAAAAATATTAGTGGTATGAAGTTAAAAAATACATGTAAGTATCAATTTATTTGAATAATGATAATTTTTCTAATTTTTTAAAATAATTATGCAAACTAAATCCTAAAATTATCTAACAAATGGATAATGAATCCCAATTTTGTTATTGAAATTTTTCCTACAATGTTTAGTAAAACCTTCTATTTTTCTATATATTTATACTAAATACCATATTTTATCCTAAAATTGCACTAAATCCTTTTATTTTCCTATATATTTATACTAAATACCAATATTTGCCTATATCCTTACAAAATATCATAGAAAATTACCCTTATTTTTTTTAAATTTCAAAAAATTAACAAATTTCATATATTACATAAAAATTTCATATATTTCATACATCATAGAAATTACATAAATTTCATGTATATTACATAAATTAAAAATTTCAGAAATTTCATATATCATATAAAATTACCCAATTTTCTTTTATATTTACAGAAAATTACATACAATTTACAAAAATTTAGAAAATTTTCAGAATTTGAAAAAAATTAAAACTTCCAGATTTTTAAAACAGAAAAAATTAAAATTTCTAGAATTTTTAAAACAGTTTCGTATAGAATTTTTACATAACATTATTTTCTAATTTTTCTAAGAATTTTTCATAACATTATTTTCTAAAAATTATGTTAAATTTCTAATTTTTTTTTTCTGAATTTCTAATAATTACAGAAAATTCACAAAGAAAAGAAAAAATTCTAGAAATAATTACAGAAAATTCAAAAAAAAAAAAAAAATTCTCAATAATTACTGAAAATTCAAAAAATTCACAATAACTACAGAAACTTCACAAAATAACAGAAAATAATGAGGACTTACAATGAATTGCATACAATAACCCCTAACATTACATAAATTGCATACAATTTATATAATTACAGAAATTACAACAATAACAGAAAATGCACAAAAATTCCATACAATTACAGAATAACCCCTAACATTACATACTATTACAAAAAATGCCCAAAATTATTTCAAAATTATAGAAAATAGACAAAGAAATATTCCAGAAATAGACAAAATACAAAAAAAAAAAGGGTTTTGGCAGAAACCCTACTTGCGGCGACGATGGAGGCGGATGATGGCGGCGACGATGGCGGATGATGGCAGCGACAATGGCGGATGATGGCGGCAACGGACTCTGCAGGCTGGTGGTGGCGGACTGGCTCTAAGGCGGCGATGGAGGTGGATGTTCGACGGCGGACTACTGAAGGGGCGGAGTGAGAGAGAGAGAGAGAGAGACAGATTGTGAGAGAGAGAGAGAGAGAGTGAGAGAGGAGAAAGTGAGAAAAAATCAGCCAAGAGGTTAATTTATATAATTTTTTGGAATGGTCATATTTTCCCTGACCGTTCCTATCCCCGGTCCAACTAAAGAAAACGACGTCGTATTCGCCATACTACGATGTCGTTTTGATGCTGTTGACCTATATAGGAACGATCACTTAGTAGTACTGCCGTTCCCTAATCGTTCCCAATACCGACCGTTCTTAAATTACAAATTGTCATTCCCATATCAATTCCAAATACTTAGTACTTGGAATTGTACTAATAGGAACGGTCACTTAATAGAACAAGTGTTCCCAACACCGTTCCTAAAGTAAGAAATGATGTCGTTTCTAGACATGCATTTAGTTACCGTTCCTATTTTCATATGTAGCCGTTCCTATATGTATTGCAATTATTTTTTTTATCTTCTTAGATAATAAATAAAAATTAAGAAAAACACGTTCTGAACACTTATTTTATTAAATAAACGTATACAATTGGATTTTTAAAGATTTTAAAAATCTATAATAATTTCCAAAAAATAGACACACGTTCACAATATGAAGTATATTTGTAAATTTATGGTTGTTAGTATTTCACAGATGTAACTGGAATCCTATATTGTTGTACTGCACGGTATAATCAGACCGTCAAAATTCCAATCAGACCGTTAGATATGATATAACACACAAAAGAATACATTATATGTCGTTTTGAAATATTTAGGTGTGCGGATTTCGAGGTATCGTATCCGGTCAGTATTCATCGTAACAAAACAGATGCATCCTTAAATCCGGGTTGTTGATTGAAAATCAGACTGTTGTACATCAATTCATATCCATAACCTTGTATGTGTTAAAAAATGGTGTCGATCCGGCTGACGGATGTCGAGATATCAGACAAATTGGTTGGAATTATAATACTAGGAACGGTCACCTAATAGACAAGGTGTTCCCAATACCGTTCCTAATGGAAAGGATGATGTCGTTTTAATGCACACACGTATTTACCGTTCCTATTAACATTTGACACGGTCGTGTATAAATTCACCGTTCCAACAGTTGAATTTCCCACCAATTTTTTATTGGGCGCTAAAACGAAATACTGGACTTCAATTTGGAACAGTCGTTAGTTTTCACCTACCGTTCCTAATTCAAATTTTCCTCATTTTTTTTGATTGGCCATATTTGAAATATTGTACCTCAAATAGGAACGGTCCCGATAAAA